>JAKCWG010000555.1:0-95175 GCA_021464415.1 Lonicera japonica
AGAACTAGCCATGCCACATGAAGTATCCCAACAATTTTGTGGGCTCCTCATCCTCCGGCTCCTGCCATTCAGACCACAAACCATTTCAATAACTATCTAAATAAATAATTATAACAATGATTTTGATGCCTATCTAACTTTAATAGTCTCAGTATTCTTTTCGAGTGCCATTGAAAAGGAAAAAAAACCATCAAATGATTCTGAAATCTGGTATATGTGCGAAATCACAACAAAACTATTAATTTGGGACGGCAGGGGCTCCCGGAGAAAGTTTTTATGATTTGCTGGATAGAAAGATGAGTTTTATGCGAAACATAGAACGTGACGTTAAAAATCGACACTCAAATAGTGAATAGTGATGCTTAAGAAAGACAGGAGAAGAGTGAATGTGAATACCGCAGTGGAGGAGTTTTCTGGTGATTGGGTTTGTGTAATGTCAATCTCGAAAGGCCATACGTATATGTCGGGTTCCCATTTCTCGCCAAGCTCCAATCGTATAGCCTTCTATCCTCCACCGTCGTCAATATTGAATGTGATTCCTATGAACACACAATTTGGATAAATACTACCTAGAGATTTTAGATACAGAATTCAAATTTGGACCCGAAAACAAGAAAACAAAGTACTGTAATTTGGAACCAAACCTTTAAGAGCTCAAGCTTCTTGCTTAGTTCCTCGTTTTCTTCTTCTACTTCTCCTTGTTGTTCGTTCATAAGTTGTTCAACTTTCTTCTTGTATGCAACTGTAACCTCATCATATGGACACCCTCTTTGAATCCCTAATCTCCCGTAGTGATCGATATCTGTAATTGCTGCATTTCTAAACAAATATTTCATCAGTTCAGAAATTCGATACATTTTGTTGCAAGAAGGAATTGGAACTATTAATATGAGACACAGTGTTGCATTTATTGTAAAGAAACAAATAATTCAGATACACTATAAGGTTTCAGATTTTAAGATTCAGATACAAAGCAACCGCACATAATTGTCTTCATCGATCAGGAATCAATATTTATGCTATAAGTTAAGAGCCCTTTTAATTACCAAAATACCCTTCATATTGCCACAAGTTCCTGTTTACCACTTGAATAAATACAGCTACATGTTTTAAAAGCTTTTACATGCATGTACTACGGATTCTAGTAATTCATAAACTAGAAAGAGAGAGGGGGAAGATATGGGAATTAAGGATTATATTTACGGATGCCGCGAAGAACCCTTTCGACGTTAAGGCCATTGACCAATCCCTTCTGAACTTCCACCGGACTTTCCGATTCCTTCTCCGTCTCTGTGTCTGTCTCTGTTGTGGCGTCTCGCCGATACATCGCCTGAGGAGTTCCTGATACGAAACCTGCGTGGTGTCGTGGTGTTAGTTGCAGCAAAAGAGATGTAATTGCGGCTACTGTTTGTGGCGAAGATGTGGTAATCTCGCCGAGAATACAGGTTGTTGCTGCCGTGGTAGGGGCTGAGATAGCCATGGTTGTCTGATTTAATGGATTATTATGAAGTTTCATTGTGTTTTAGTTTGTTTTTTTTAGGAGAAACAGATAATGCTACGTCTCTTCATTACCGTTCAAATGCTATCTTTCCTCCCTATTCTCTCCACGCCAACCCCACCCCCCTTTTGGAATTATTGGCATTCTCTTAATAGGCTAATAGTCTAATACCATCACACACTTTAAAATCGAGTCAAACGTCTAAAAAGCTCGCATTAAGTTAAGTCACTCAATTTTAAAGTGCTTGATGAGTATACGAAGGACTTAAGTAGACATTGCAAAATCTCACGTTATACGATAATACGACACAAATTGACACGAAGTTATAAGTTAATGAGTTGTTATGAACCCAAATAGTTTCACATGGAAAAAATGATAAACTTGAGAGTAGTTTACCTTTCCTTTGCGAGCCGGTTTTCAAGGGTAAGCAGTGGTGTAGCCACATAGGGACGAGGGGGTGCGCGACGATTTTGGGATTTTTTTTAAAAAAATAAAATGAAAAGAAAAATAGAGATTTATATCCATAAATTTATAGTTGAGGGTATGTAATTGTAAGAAATAAAAGTTGAGGGGCATTTTGAGAATTGAAATACACTTAAATGAGGAGGAGAGAGATCCCGAGACCTCACTTTCCCCTTTTATTTTTTTTTTCTCTTCTCAGTTCTCCCCCGTTTCTTTCTTTTTTTTCCGCTTTGTTTGACCGTTTCACTCCACACTATATGACTCCGTTCAGCGACTACTTAGCCACTCCCACTCATTACCGATCGGCTCGAATTGCGCAGCCTTGACTTCAAATTTCTGGCTACGCCACTGGGGGTAAGTTATACCCATGGGTTCGTAACAAGTGGTATCAGAGTTGGCACTTTGCTGGATATGGAACTGGACGTAATACAGTTGAACTACGGCTTGGACAGTTCAACTTGAAAGGGGTGACCTATAGGTTGGATTAAAATGGCCAGGCCATTTGTGATGCCAACCATTGAATGCTGGTAGTTACATAAATGAACCGATCATGATGGAAAGGGCCACCACTGGACCAAATAGTCCTACATGGAAAAAATGATAAACTTGAGAGTAATTTATAAAGCCCATGAGCACCCATTCCCTTGCGAGCCGATTTTCGGGGGTAAGTTCTACCCATGGGTTCGTAACGTGGGTGGATCCTTATCGAATTCGGGTGGTTATTGGGTTCACTTGTTAGAAACGAAATGATAACCCATCGTTTATGGGACCCATTATACTTTTTAAATGTTTAAATAAAAGTAAAATCTTGTTAGATGTTTAATAAATTTTTTTACTAATTTGTTTTTAGTAATTTTAGTTATTTATCCATTTTTCTGGTGCAAATTTCTTTAGATCTTTTTTTCTAAAATTTATCTCTTTAACAGGTAGAAACGGGTCATGTTGGGTCACCCGATAACATAATAAATCGTATATGAATTTTGAAAATATCACTTGGTTGCTTATCGGGTGAAGGCAAAATTTATTTACATTTGTTAAAACTTGATACAAAACTGACTCGAACCGATCTATTGTCAAGTCTAGACTTGAGGGGCTCTTAAGTCATTTCACTCCATTTTGAAGCATTGAGAATATTAGGGGAGTGCAGTATACGGCTACACACAGAGATCAATCTTGAGAGAGACAGAGAAGGTGTGATGCTAGGTATTAAAAAAATTATGATACTAGTCTTAAGGACATGTTTGGGAGAAAATTGTCATTGTTTATCTGAGATGTTAGTTTAAATGACACAGCAATCTCCTTTTGGTAGGAACATAGTTGCACAAACTTTTAGATATATGCACACACAATATATTTATGGGGGAGAATGATTTATTTATAGATCGATTTTTAGTGACATTTTTTTTTCTAACAAAACACTACGAAAATATTTTTAGTTACGAAAAAATGTCGCTTAAGATTACTCTGTATACAGACGGATCCGTATAAGTCTGTATATACTAGATTAATTTTACTTTACTTCTATCGTTATGTTCTAAAAATAAAGTTTAGAATTTTTTTTAAATATATAACATAACAGGTTTTGGATACCTAACCTTACCTTATTGAAACTTAGATTTCTACCATTGCGCTAATACTTCTAATTTGATGAGAAGATAAGCAAACGTGGTAGGTGCATACGAATAGTTATGCAAAAGATTAAATTATTTTGTGCCGAGAAGGTTAATTATCAGCCAATTTTTTTTCCAAAAAGTTTTTCTTACTTTATTTATACACAACATCTAAATATACGATACAACAATAAATAAAAAGGTGATAAAATATTACCAATTCTTTATAATAAGTGGTTCATGTCGATTATTTTATTGGCGCGGGTGTTCTGTATATATATTGATAAATATTCATTTTGAAATCATTAGAAAGAGTACAATGACATGTGTGAAGTTTAGACTATTTAGCTTCAAGCCTTTAACCAATCACAAGTTGTCGCTTAGTGACTTGATTACTACCGTGTTCGAGCTCAATTCTTTGCAACAGTAAAACAGTTGTGGTTAGCGGCAAAATGATCTCTGTAGTGAGATAATCACATCTATCAAAATTTTATAGATACTTTCGTTTTGAATTTCTAGTTGAAATTATGTAGAAATAATCAACTCATTCTATAGATTTTTGTCGATCCAAACAAAGGTTTTCCGAAATCATGTCCCAATTCTAATTCTATGGCATAGATCGAATTGAGGTTGCCAAACACATCCTCTTATAAATTAGAAGAATATTGTTATAAGAAGGAGCAAAATCTATCTTTACATATTATCTTTTGTTAAAAGGGTTCGAATTTTTGCGGTATGCCATTTTTTTTTTATAAAATACTACAATCATTATAAGAGTCTCTTTTTTGTATTATTACGAAAAATTTTCCATTTTAACAACAATATAATCTTAAAATAGAAGGGTTTTTTATTTTTTTTGAATGCAATGGCGTTCCATTTCTTGCCGCCTTGCCGGAGTAAATAAATTTTATTCTTTCACTATTGATTAGAATATAATAAAAATTTATTCTTTTAATAAGCAAAGTCGTTGTAGTATAGTGGTAAGTATTCCCGCCTGTCACGCGGGTGACCCGGGTTCGATCCCCGGCAACGGCGTTATATATTTTTCTGTTTCTGTTTTCATTGTTAGTATTCAATGGAAGGATGAAATAAAGCAATTCTTCATAGTACAAGCAAATAATGCATAATTCTTCATAGTATGCATACTTTATTTTTTCATTTATTTGTATTTTGTTATTATACTTTTCATCTTTGATGGCATTTGATTCCATTAATTTTGAAGGGATCAATTTCGTTTCCCTATTGAATCAAAAAAAAACACCCCCTCTTCAGCTTTTGGTTGCATGGAGTTATTTTTTCCATGTATAACAATTCTAAGGAATTCAATTCTTTTGCATGTAAGCACATTAACCCACCTTTATCCTGCCATCATTGGATGTTTGTTCGATCGCCTAAGCGCATATATCTATTCATTATCAAATTGGCAAAACTGATTTTGGTTCAACACTTTCAACCCCTTTTTCTGATATAAATTTTTCGCACTATTCTCACTTAACCATCTCATCTAGATTCGAGTACAAGGAAAGATTTTTCATTTCCTTGTGCTGAAGTTCGAAGTAGGAAAATTTCACCTTGCTCTAGATAATATAACGCCAATTCACGGTATATAGTTTGCTTTGCCAGGAGATAGTAGTCATGGGTGGGTGTGTTTGATTGCGCTAATTTTCAAGGAATCAATTCCATTTTCGCATTGAATCCTAAAACCACCTACCTTAAGTGTTTGTTTTGCGTGGATTGTTTGGATGTTTGTTTTCCTCTATGTAGGTTGTTATTAATTTGTTCTGAAGTAAATGTTCTTTCTTTCAAGTTATTGCAAGCAGAAAGCTCCTTTATCGAATGGCGGCTGTGGCACCTATAATTGAGGTTCCAGTACATAAAATCCGCAATTTAGAGTAATAATGTCCTACCTTTTCTATTGTGGTACTCCCTCTGCCGATATCCATTTTCCACCGCAGGAAAATAATAGATACCTGCGCGAAACATTGCTTTGAAGTCTGCAGTAACGAATTTTGTGCCGAGCCAGTTTTTTCTTCTCTGTTTTCTGCTTTGTTACTAGAAGCTAAGGAAAATTTTGGATAAAGTTTCGACTTTGAACCTGCTGATGAATGATTTAACAAGAATAACTGATCTGCTTTCAACCCTAATGACTAATTTATGTCATTAATATGCATAACGCTACCACTTAGAATAGAACCGCGGAATCACCTTCACCGAAATTCTGTTTTACTGGTTTACAGTCAGGGTCTTGGCCCCGAGGCTAGGCAGGTGAAGTGGTTGCGCGCATAGGTCACCCAAATGTTCTTGCATAGATCCCAAGCGTCTTAAAAGAGCTTTTTTTTTTTAGCTCAGGTCCTCGATTAGAGACTCGAGGACTGCCCTGTTTACAGTACAAAATGTCTGGAATTCTTTGCATGTAAAGCACATATATATACATGATTAAAACTTTTAAATACACAGAGAAATAGGATAAGACAAATTATAATGAAGAGAGAAAGTAAAGAAAAGATCTTAGACTGCGTTTGATCAGCTAACTTGCAGGCAGTTGTGGATTAAGATCTCTAGGTTCGCTTGACTGGATCAAAGTTGGCAACAGCGATGACAGCTCCGGCAAGGGCAAGGGCCACAAAACCGCCAGCAACGATGCTGAGGAGGAAGTTCTTGAGGGAAGGCGAGAGACCGGAGTCAGCTGCCACAGCCGCCTCAGGTATCAGCGCGAATGAAGCCATCAAAGCTGCAGCTGTTATTGCCTTTTCCTTTAGAGATGCTTGCACTTGAAGCCTCCTCCTAGCTGATCTCGAATTTATCAAGTTCATCACAGAAAGGTCTTTCTTTTGTTTTCTTAGTTTCAGTGGGTTAATTAATGCCTTAGGGGTTGATGATGATGGTGATGATGATTTCATTATATTTTTTGGACTTGTACAGTTTTTTGGCATAGCCATAGCCATTGAAACTGAAGCCATTGTTGTATTCATACCTCTCTCTCTCTCTCTCTCTCTCTCTCTCTCTCTTTATCTCTCTCTCCTGTTGCATGGGTCATATAAAAGAGAGAGAGGGAGGGGGGTGGAATCTAGAAATTTCTGCTGACATGGCACCTGGATGCTTGTCCAAGGTGGCAATTCTCCATCTATCTGGGATTATGGGGGATAAGGTTATCCACTTGTAGAGAATCTGAGAGGATAATTAAACCCCCGCAGATTGGAGGTGATTTGTTGCTGACGCAGCGCAAAATTATGAAATGGATAAATCCCTCATAAAGTATGGGGATAAACTCTCTATATAAAGAAAATATTTAAATTTTGTTAAGAAGATAGTCTACCTCAAATAATTACAATAAAATTTTCTTATAAGAGAAAACAAATACAAGAAAATGAAACAAATTTAAAATAATTCAAAAAATTGCCAAAAATAGAAAATTGCAGAGATCATAGAATCCTGCAGTGTTGATGTCGGGGATGACGCGGGATTTGACATAAGTCAAATCCAATCTTCCAAACCCAACTTATTGCCCAATCAAGACCTGCCTTAAATAGTAAAAATGTGGATTCGGAGGACTAAACGAAAGAATTTGGCCGAAAAACAACTTGAATTTCTTTGGGCCGTTTCGGGTCAAACTAGCGCAGCCCCACGCGATTTTGGTCTCGTTACTTTTTGAGCCAGGTGGGCTTGTGATGATCCAGTGTGGCGAAGTACATATCCGCTATTTGTTCTACATATCAATTGAAGTGAAAATGGTGCTAATTTACAACAAATGGAAATTACCACTCTTCTAGTACTGACCCCAGCAGAGAGCTCTCAAGGCAATAGTTGTGTAAATTTTACTAACAATTTGTACATTAAATTTATATACTTTTGTATACATTGACGAATGAGTCACGAATTCATACAAATAAATTTCGCTCGAACAATTTAAATTTACACAATTTAACACTCAATATATATATAATTGGTTCGACGCTTGAGTTGTAGTTCACTTGGTAAAATACTCCCCTGGTTCAGCAAATCTCCAAGCGTATCCGTAATCCGTACTTCGTTTCTTTATGATACGGTTCAAAATAATGTAATCAATATGATATGTGGTTCAAATTACTTCAATGATTGTAATGATCTTGGCTCCATTTGCATGCATGAGTATGATATGTGGTTCAAATCACTTCAATAATTCTGCAATTGTCTAGTTCGGTTGCATGCGCGCTGGAGAGAATATCCACTCTTTTTAAATCTTAGATGCCGCATTATTGTTTCAATTGTTGTAACGAATATACCAAATGACATTTACAATCCGTATGAAAGAAGATAAAAAAAAAGAAGATAAAAAAAAACATTTGAAAATTGTGCTTGTAACCGACTACGCATATTGGACTCAAATATTTTTTTGCAATAAAGAAGTTCTTCATAGTACAAGCAAGTAATGCATAATTCCAGGCAAATGAATCCCACCTTTCCCCCATGTTTTTGGAATTCTCTGTAAAATAGAAAAGATCTTGAAGGCAAAAGGTTCCATTCTAGGTGAAAAGTTAAAAAATGCATCATTATTACATGGAGAAAGTGCATATTTTTCACGTAAAAAATAATGTGGTCAAACACCCTTAAGGCATTTTCCATGGAATTCAATTGCCTAGAAATTAAACTTTTTTCTATTTATTTCCATGCTTGCTCGCAAAAGCATCCTTTCATCACTCAATTTGATACTTTGCCAAAATTTTCTTGTATGTTCATATACAAATATATAGTTCTAATTGTCTGGTGGTTGCCATTCCGACCAAATTTGCTGCATTCACGGTCAGAAACTTGATCCAACTAATATCAAAAGAAAACATCATGATTAATTATTTACAAAGAATAATTCATGTAATTTAAACCTGTATACATACCATTATCACACAACTAATGCCTTGGAGCATCCACAACACTTTTAATCTTGTATGATACAAGGACATATGGTTTACTTTGTGCGTTCTACAAATTGGGACTGTTGTGGATGCTCTTCGCAATAACCACAGTGCCACTTCGTATACCAAATTAACCTATGTTGCGGTTACTTCTTTATGTGCTTCAAGCTTGCGCTGAGCTCAAATTCAATCGAACAAGGCCCAAAATTAGCAGCAATAATTTGGTTTGTTTTACGGAAGATCCCCATCTTCAAGGAAGTAGTGTCGGCATGCTTTAGCAAGTGTTACGCATCTATAAAAATATGGTATATAACGTACTTTGATTTTGTTGAAGTTTGTAGTTACAGCGAGTAGGTTACTTAAGCATATGCAGATTTTGTGTCTAATGATGAGTATAATAAACCATCTCATCTAGCTCTGAGTCCGAGGAACGATTTTCATTTCCTTGTGATGAAGTTTTGGGTGGGAAAGTTTCACCTTGTTCTGCTAAACTATTGATGCCAATTCACAATAGTTTGCTATTTTTTTTGCGCGGGGGGTATGCTACTTTATATTTTCTTTTAATTTTTTGTATTTTGTTATTATACCTTTCATTTTTGATGGCCTTTGATTGCATTAATTTTCAAAGAATCAATTTCGATTTCCCATTGAATCGAAAAACCACCCCCTATTGAGTTTTCGGTTGCACAGATTTATTTTTTCCATGTAAAACAATTCCATGGAATTCCTTCTTTTTCATGTAAGCACACTAACCCACTTTTATCCTGCCATCATTGGATGTTCGTTCGCCAAAGCATATACATCTATTCATAATCAAATTGACAAAACTGACTTTGGTTCTAAACTTTCAACCCCTTCTTCTGATATAAGATTTTCACAGAGTTGCTCCTATCCCAATACCAAAAAATTGAATTCCACGCTTCCATTCTATGTATGTGTGAAAGGCAAAACAATGTACACGTGGGTTTCTTGTTGGGCCCATTTCTGTTTTGGGAATTGTAGTGTTTATTAAAAAAAATATAATTTGGATCTAATCGAGACGTGCCCTGAAATTTAAATAATGCATTATTTGTTACATTTTCTTTAAATCATTCATTACAACTTTTGATTAGTTGAAGGTTTTCTTTACAGTGAGTTGGTTACTTACTCATATGCCTATGTTGTGTCTGAGGACGACAATAGTTACTTAACCATCTCGTCTAGGTTCGAGTCCAAGGAAAGCTTTTCATTTCCTTGTGATGAAGTTCGAGGCGGGATAATTCACCTTGCTCTAGATTATTAACACCAATTCACAATAGTAGTTTGCTTTGTGGGGAGATAGTATTCATAGGGGTGTTTGATTGCATTAATTTTCAAGGAATCAATACTGTTTCCCCATTGAATCTTAAAACCACCTCCCCTTAAGTGTTTGTTTTGCATGGATTTTTTGGATGTTTGTTATCCTCTATGTAGGTTGATGTTATTAATTTGTTCTGGAGTTGATTTCTTTCTTTCAGGTTATTGCAAGTGGAAAGCTCCTTTATCTAATGGCGGCTGTGGCACCTATAGTTAAGGTTCCTGTGCATAAAAATCTGCAATCTAGAGTACGTACTAATATCCTACGTTTTCCCGCAGTACTCCTCGGCTGATATCCATTTTGCAGAGTTTTTTTTGTAACTATTCTTTTATTTTTTTAACTTATTTTGCAAAATAGGGGACTTTTGAACTTATTTGTGAGAATGTGGTTGTTTTAAAATCGATAGTCAAAGTCGTGTTTTTTGCATAAAAATCATTGGTCAAGATAGCGTTTTTTGGGTTAAAAACACTAGTCACGCTCGCGTTTTTATACTTAAAATCGATACCTAAGGTCGTGTTTTTACGGGTAAAATCGATACCACTGCTGGTGGTTTTAAGGCGACAAAATTTTTTACTCTAAAATCGCTATTCGTTGTGGCATTTTTTTAATTAAAATTGCTATTTGTAAGTGCGTTTTTTTAATTTAAATATTTTTTAATTAAAACACACATAAATCTAAGCTGAGATTATTAATAGCGTTGCTTCTTTCTTCTTATTCTTCCGCCGTTTTTGCTGCTACTGCTTCTTCTTCCTCTTCTTCTCTTCATCTTCTTCATAGTTTAAATTTTTTTTGAAAAAAAGCTAAGAAGCTCTACCACCATTCACTCATAATAATTTTTCTCTATTCCAATAAAAAAAGGTATGTCCATTATTTCATTCATATAATTATTATGCAAACATAGATCTAAAAATAAATCACATACCTTTTTTTATTGGAATAGAGAAAAATTATTATGAGTGAATGGTGGTAGAGCTTCCCAGCTTTTAAATTTTTTTTTTAAACTATGAAGAAGAAGAAACGGCGGAAGAATAAGAAGAAAGAAGCAACGCTATTAATAATATCAGCTTAGGTTTATGTGTGTTTTAATTAAAAAATATTTAAATTAAAAAAACGCACTTACGAATAGCGATTTTAATTAAAGAAAGGCCACAACAAATAGCAATTCTAGAGTAAAAATTTTTGTCGCCTTAAAACCACCAGCAGTGGTATCGATTTTACCTGTAAAAACGCGACCTTGTGTATCAATTTTAAGGGTAAAAACGCAAGCATGACTAACGTTTTTAACCCAAAAAAATGCTATTTTGACCAGCAATTTTTATGCAAAAAATGCGATTTTAACTATCGATTTTAAAACAACCCTATTCTCACAAATAAGTTCAAAAGTCCCTTATTTTACAAAATAAATTAAAAAAAAGCATAGTTATAAAAAAAACTTCATTTTGCATCGCAGGAGAACAAGAGAAACCTGCACTAAACATTGCTTTGCAGTCCGCAGTATCAAAGTTTGGGTCGAGGCCAGTTTTTCTACCATGTTCTCTGCGAGTAAATTTACCCTAATGGTCATTGAATGAACTATTGATACAATCTTAGTTTAGCTCTTAATTTAAAAAAATGTTGAATGAATTATTGATACAATCTTACTTTAGTCCCTAAACTAAAAGAAATAAAATTCTATTTAAGTAAAAAACAATTTTAATTAGAAATAAATTTTTTTAAAAAATAAAATTATTATATAGAAAAAAAAAGTAAAAAATGGAAGAGAGAGACCCACAAACCCTCCGGCCACTTTCTCTACCACTATCTTCATCTCTTTCTCTCTCTAAACTCTCCCTTTTCCGCCATTGTTGAAGCTTATGAAAGAAACGGTTTGATTTGTTTTCAATAAATTTTTGATGGTTGATTCAAAGACTAAATAAAGGAAGACCTAAATTCTGGAATAGTGGGAAACAGAAAACCCATGTTTTTGTTCTTCAACATGCTTCTCATTTGTAACGATTTAATGACTACAGAAATGCCCAAAAAATAGAGGAAAACAGAGGATTTTTTTATTTCTTTGGGGAAAATCAGTCGGTTCTTGTTTCTCTCTCTAGAAAAAGAATGAAAAGGAGACAAGAAAACTGATGTGGGACAGTGACCACTGACCAGGGATGGCAACTGGTCAAGTTACGATTTTCATCCCCTCCCCCTTAATAAAAAGCATCTCATCTTTGATTAAGAGTATTGAGGTTGTGTTTGGTTGCTCACTAATTTTTATTTTTTTTTTAAATTTTGAAAACTCAACTTAAAATCAACTTTATTTTCACACTTTTTAAAATTTATTTTATTATATTTTCTCTCTCTATTTTTTTTAAAACGCCATAACTTTAAATCCAAAAATTAAAAAATAATAAAAAATATATATTTGAAACCTACTCATCGAGATCTATAAAATAAGATTCATTGTGACTATTTTTGAAAATTTTTTATGCGTTTTTTTCGTTGGTTGAAAAAAAGTCAAACAAAACCAAATTCACTTTTCAACATAAAAACTCTAACTCAAAACATTCAACCAAACATCAAATTTTTAAAAACTTATTTAGAAAACTTGTTTAGAAACATTAACCAAACACAACCTGAGTAATTCTCATTTTTCTTCCGGTCGGGTAATGGGGCCCAGTGAATATATTGAATAATTCTTTTTTTTTAAAAATATAAAAATATAAAAAGAAAACAAAAAATAAAATGAAGTTATATATAATATAATATTATTATATTTATATTTAGATACATATTCATGTACATATATAGATGAAATTATATATTTACACAATCAGCAATAAACTAATTTTATAAACATATATATTTTATATACATATATATACACACACACATATATATATATATAAGATTTTTTTTTACAAAATCAAGTATATTGGGCAAGTACGGGGTGGAAACACTCGTATTCAAACCCGAACCGAACCCAACTAAGTTTAAAAGTTCCCGCCCTGAACCTAAACCTGCCCCCGATTTTTTGTACCCATACTCGCCTCCATCGGGGTTGAGGACGCGCGGGTATTTTTTCCATCTCTAATGAGTATTGATCAATGTTTGTACAAGATTTTTGTATTTTGAAATAGTGGATTTATAGATGAGAGTGTAAGGAGAAAGGGGGGGGGGATACCAGTAATGGTTTTGGGGTGTGTGGAGCCTGGGGTTGTGTGTATGTATGGTTTGAGTTTAATGATTTAAAGTGGCTTTTGATGGTGTGGTGAAAGGATGAATGATGATGGTGTTGGTAATGGAAATAGAGGTCTTGCCAGAAATTCGAAATCCAAATAAACGAATTGAATCAAATCGATTCGTTTTTATCCAAAAAATTTTGAACTGAAAGAAAAAAACTCGAAAGGAAAAAAAAATCGAAACTGATTGATTTGGGTCGGTTTGTGTTCGGGTTACCCGAATTGGACCAAAAAAACCGAAATCTTGTAGCTCTAAAAGATTGATGGCGGCGTCCTTTATACTTCCTCTCTCTAAAATATTCAGTCTTTAAATCTCTCTATTGATTAGAAAGTGAAATGAGAAAAGGGTCTTCCTTGACTTCAAATGGTTAATAGTGAACTACTTATGAAAAGAGTTGTGATAGTAGCATTACCAGGTTTGATGCTCTCTTTATAGGGTAAAGTGGAAATATATACACACATGCATATATATTTTCCTATTTAGGCAGTTATAAATAATACTTATAGTTTTGATAATGGGGACTAATAAGCATTCAGTAGCTAAAATATTCGAAACTACATCCTTTTACTAATTTGTGATGTTACAAATATCACTAATTTAGAATCCAAAGTAATATTTATATAATTCATCCTTGAACAAAAGGGTAGTGTTCATATTATTCACTTGAAGTCAATTCCTATGTACCTCTCAACCGGTTGTCAAAATTTAATAGACTCTCCCCCTCAATTCCTATTATTCATTTGAAGTAAATTCCAAGTGCAGTTTTTAACTAAAGTTTTAATAATATAAAAAAAATTGAGTGAGACCGAACCTGACCAAAACCGAATAATATGGGAAGGGTTTGGGTTTCATAGGTATGAAAACTGAAATCGAACCGAACCGAACTGAAATTGAATTTTGAAGTTTGGAGAGGGTTTAGGATACCCCAATCTCTACCCCGACCGAAACCAAAAACATCCTTAAATGGAGGTATAAGAGTGGTAGTGGTGGTCGAAGTATAGATGGTGTTGGGTTTAAAAAAGGACTAAATGACAAAAAATAGCAATGTACTTTACCTCTTTTCTCTTAGGCCAACATTATTTTTTATTTTTTTTTGCATCAAACATACCAGTAAATTTTGTCGATTGTTTTCACTTAGGTCCAAAATGTAACTTTTATCAAATTCTTCTAATGAAAGTATGATGAGGAAAATGACGTAGCATAAAAAATTAAAAATCTGACGTGGCTACTATCTCCGGCCACCTTCATTGATTCCGGCCACCACCACTATTTTCTCCAGCCATCTCCATTTTTTCTTGTTTTCTTCTTTAATCATCACCATAATTCCACCTTTTTTATCATCTTCACCATAACTCTACTTTTTCAACTCCATTGATTTCGGCCATCACCACCATTTTGTTCGGCCATTTTTATTTTTTCTTGTTTTCTTCTTTAATTATTACCATAGCTCCACCTTTTCATCATCTTCATCATACCTCAGCCTTTTCACCTCCATTGATTCCGGCTATCACCACCATTTTCTCTGGCCACCTCCATTTTTTTTTGTTTTATTCTTTGATCATCACCATAGCTTCACCTTTTGATCATTTTCACCGTAGCTTCACCTTTTCACCCCTATTGATTCTGCCGCCGCCACCGAGTGGCCGTCGTCACCGGGCTCAACTATTCCTCTCTTAACCATCGGCGGAGATGACTGTTTGATGAAGAGAGCTAATGGATTGGGAAGAATAAGAAGAGATTAAAAAGAGAAAGATAATATAAAGAGGAGAGCATTGCCATTCAAATTAAAAGGCCATGTCAGTTGTCACATTAAACTTCCGTTAGAGGGATTTGACGGAAGTTACATTTTAAATCTGAGTGAAAAAATCGACAAAGTCTACTAGTACGTTTGCTGCAAAAAAAAGTTTGTTGGCCTTAGTGAAAAACGGGTAAAGTACATTATTAAAAAAGCTAATTTTTTTGATCTATATTATCGAATAAAAGGGTAGTGACAAATGCACCCCTTTTTTTGTCACTAATACCCTTTATACCATACAATCTCCATTTTTTTATTTTTTATTTTATCATAAACACTCCACTCCACCAACCCTTAACTTAAAAAACATAATTAAGTAGTAATACTCGATCGTTATTGGGTGAGTATTTTCATTAGATATCGCTTGACATTGAGCATCTGGTACTTGAATAATAACTAAGACCACTAACCATTTTTTGAGATATACTCGTCCAATTTATAGTGAGTGAATATAGTATTACTTAGCCATCATTGAGTGAATATCTTCATTAGTACTCGCTTGATATTGAGCATCTGGTACTTGAACAATAACTAAGGCCATAAAAACCCAAATATGAGAGCTATATCTTGTAATACCACATGACTTGTAATGACAAAAAACCATAGATGTCATTTCTTTATTAATTTCCAAAAAGGTTACATAATAGTTACATCTTTACAAAAAATTACATGAAAGTTATATCCTTACAAGAATTACATAAGAGTTAAGCTTTAAAAAAAATTACATGAAAGATACTCTCGTGACATCAAGAGAGTATGTTAACATATACTCTCTTGACATTAAGCGAGTATCGGTTAACATACTCGCTCGATATCAAGCGAGTGACTTTTAAACTTTTCTATAGCCTTACTCTCTTGATATGAACCGAGTGCGAAGGCTTGCAACTTGATTGACATGAAGCAAGTGAATCAAAAGATCTATGAGTACGATTTTTTTTGTTTGTTTGTTTTTTTAGATGTATGTATGTATGTATATGTACATATGTATGTTTTGAAGAAGAAAAAGGTGGTGAAGAGGGTAGCCATGAAGTGGGTGGTGAAAGATTGTGGAATTGTTTTGTTGTGATTAAGGATTAATTAATTAAGTTAATTAATAAGGTAGAAAAGGGGTGAAGATCGATGAGGGTGGTAGAGATAAATTTAATTTGTTTAAGTTAAAAATATTTAAGGACTGCTAGTGACAAAAAAGAGGGGTACAAATATCATCCCCATAGAAAAACTTTAAACCGATGATGAAAAAAATCAAATCAATTTTCTCTTGAACCAACTTAAAAAGATTTAATTGAAATGATTTTTCAATTAAATTGGCAAAAATATCCCTAATTCTGTCCAACTTAATGGAGAAATTCGTCAGTAAGGTCAAAGTGAGATTCGCTAAAAAATTAAGTACCTAAGTGAAGTGTTTTTTAATTTAAGTACTAGAGCGAGATTGAGCCAATAGAATAGTTTACTCGTTTTCCGATTTGTTACTAGAGGATAAGGAAAATCTTGAATAAAGTTTCAACTTTCAACCCGCTGATGAATGATTTAACAAGAATAATTGATCTGCTTTCAACCCTAATGACTAATGATTGCATGCTATTCACATGCACAATGGTACCACTTAGAATAGAACACGGTATCGCCTTCAATAAAATTTTCTTTCATTAATTTATAGTCAAGGTCGGCCCTTAGGTTAAACGAGCAACAAGAAAATATTGAATACAACTGAAATACCATATCATCTTGCTGATTGTATCACAATCCAATGAGAAATCTATTAAATGCCAGCTGGAATTCCACTCTTCTAACATGAAATTGATTGATCTAATAAATTATGGTAAATTACGATAAAGTTACAAAGTTTAACTCGAGTGAATATAGTCGTGCCACAGAACTTCAAATCTCCTTTTTCTGGGATTTTTTTTTTCAATCTACCCCATACCTCTGTTTTCTTTTAAAGAACTTTGCATTTCGGATACAAACTACTTTATTATTCTTCCTGAACAAAATCATAATGACACTTGAACACAGCCCTAATCTCTTAACAAAGTAATCACATCTTAAATTATTTTCTCCCATTTTATCTTTTGATGAATCTCATTGATCTTTCTTCTCTCTTCCGTCACGCTATTTGGATTTCTACAAGAAAAAACAACGAAAATAGTGGCTAATAAGTGATTGAACTTAATTAATTAGAGGAAATCAGACTGCACAAAGAAGAGAGAGATATAATACACGGCGTTAAAATGGTGGGTTAGGCAATTAAATGCGTGTTAAAAATGGTTATCTGAATAGGTTGATGGATTTCTAATTGGATGGTGATACCATGCATTTTAACAAGATGACATATATGGTATCGCAGTTGTATTCAATATTTTCTCGTATGGGAGGTGGATGCATAGGCGCATAGCGCAACCAAATGTTTTTGCATAGATCCCGTGCATCTTAATTAAAAGTGCATTTTTTTTTCTCAGATCCTCAAACACTCGACGGCAGCACTGTTACAGTACCGAAAGTCTGGAATTCTTTGCATATAAAGCACAAATACATGATATATTAAAATTTTAAATGATGCATTTTATTCTTGATCTTACACTACATCGAGGAATGCGGAAAGACAAATTAAAATCAAGAGAGAGTAAAGAAAAGATCATAGACTGCGTTTGCTTGGCTTTTGCAGACGGTTGTGGATCTTATGGATCTTATCTCTAGCTTCGCTTGACAGGATCAAAGTTGGCAACAGCGAAGACAGCTCCGAGAAGGGTAAAGGCCACAAGACCGCCAGCAGCGATGCTGAGGAGGAAGTTCTTGAGGGAAGGCGTGAGAGCGGAGTCAACTGCCTCGGCCGCCTCTGCAGGTATCAGCGCGAATGAAGTCATCAAAGCTGCAGCTGTTGTTGCATTTTCCTTTAACGACGCTTGCGCTCGAAGCCTCCTCCTGGCTGAGCTGGAATTTATTAAGTTCATCACAGACAGGTCTTTCTTTTGTTTTCTTAGTTTCAGTGGGTTAATTAATGCCTTAGAGGTTGATGATGATGGTGATTTCATTATCCTTTTTGGGCTTGTACAGTTTTTTGGCATAGCCATTGAAACTGAAGCCATTGCTATATTCTACTTCTCCCCCTTTTCCCCTGATGCATGGGTCATATAAAAGAGAGAGGGGAAAGGGGAAGGGGCGGGGGGGGGGGGGGGGGGGGGGGTGTTTGGAATCTAGAATTTTCTGCTGATGTGGCAGTTGAATGCTGTCCAATGTGGCAATTCTCTATCTATCTGACATTATGGGAGATAAGGTTATCTACTTGCAGGGTGGAACCCCCAGCAGATTGGAGGCAATTTTCTGTATTGAAAATGCTAATCTACTAAAAAGGAAAATTAATTACCACTCTTTTCTATTACTGACCCCAGCATAGCTAGGCAATAGTTAGTTGTGTAATTTGTTGTGCCTATCCCACTCTATACCAATCAACACACAACGCCGGAGGATCCGGACACAATCTAAGTATAATAATTGCAGTTACATACACCACAAGCAACTTTCACAATTTAAATTATAACTATGGAGAAATTGAGAAACCAAACCTTAAGTGATAGCTTCTACTAACGATTGGATTAAAAGGAGTACAAGTCTATTACAAGCTCTAGTTTCCGGGGATGGCAATAGGTCGGATTTAGGTTAGGTTTATAATTTTCATCTCCACTCCTGCTATCAAAAATCATCCTCATCCCCGCAAGGTCGGACCTGAAAATTCGGAGGCCTGTAGCGAAATTTATCAATGAGGCCCTCCATCCTCAAATTTTTAGGTCTTTTTTGTGTTCTTTCTAAGCATCCAAATTCAAAGAAATTAAATTAAATTAATCTACATAAATGATCACTACTTATTTTTTGATCAATGAACTTCCCCACTAAAAGCCGACAACTAGCACAGTAAATAAGCAAAAAAATACATTATGAACAAAAACAACTACTTGAGCAATAACAAAAGCATCACTTAAATATTACCCGCCTTGCATTTTTAGTGACAACAAAAATATCAATAAATGTTTCGTAGTCAAGTCGTTCTATAACACCCCGTTCTTAAATTTCATGTTTATCACATTTAATATCGCGATTAAGGCGATTCCGAGCCTCGGATAGTGATATATTGTTCTGAAATGAGCGACAAGGTTCAGAGACTTCCAATAAGTCATATTAGTGTATTTAAGCTTGTTAGAATAGTTGTAAGTCATTTTGGATGGTTCGAGTTGAAATCGGGATATAAATTGCAAATTTTCAATTTACTCGACTTCATAATTTTGGGATAACTTGGAGGAAGCGTAAGTTCTTTGTTCCTTGCCAAATTGAGTTTCCGTTCATGATAGGGTCTAGATTTTTAGGCAATCTACACGTTTCATGTTTTGACCGAAGGCAAATTCAGACTCTTACTAGGTCAAAACTGAGCGTGAAATAGGCAAATCGCTATCAGTTGTTCATTCGGTAACATTAACGCGCTGACTTCGTCGAATTTCTAGAAATTATCTATCCATAATTTGGGGACACTTCCTTCTAGGAAGTTATAGAGCTCCGAATAAGCTTTCCGTGGACATAAATATCACCCTAATCGGACTTTCGAGAGAGAAGTTATAGCCGTCCAAAGTTCAGTGCTGTAACTCCCCCACGCGTGAACAGTAACCCACGAAATTGGAACAACAGATATATATATACATACGTTCTTCATCTTCTTCCTCATTTTCACCACCACTATTAGAGAGCTCTTATAGAGAGAAAGAGTGAAGAAATTGGAAGGGGTTCGAGATGTCATCATCCACGTATCTTCGCTACGCCAATACAACATCAAATCATCATTATTCATCTTATTCACCAAGCTCAATCACCATTGTTAGGGTTCTTGAGCGAAATTTGGGAGTTTTGCGATTACTCAAACATGGCTCGATCCAACGCTCAATAACTTGAAGATTCGGCATGTATAAAGTGGGAACACCTCTACTAAACTTATTTCCCAACTTATTATTCTTGAAATCAAAGATTTTATTACAAATGGGTTTTTTACACATAAACTCTAGGTTTATAGTGCGCGTATGAGGTTAAGTTATTTTAGGGCCAAACTAGTGATGCGTATGAGTATATTACCACTCATATATCCCGTGTTAACTACCCTCATCTTGTTATGAGCCCATTACATGCACTTATATATCATATTGTGAGAATCCGCAAATGCGAACCCCGGGTTTTGTTCCCGTTGTTGGGCGTCTAAAACGTCGGAACGGATTCCATCGCTCCATTTGCTTCTATCTGTGTTGATAATTCATATCGGCTGTCTTTCTATCCTATTTCTAGATACGAGGGAGTTCGTTCAGAGTTGCCAGTACGTTTTGCGAGAAAACGGACAAAACAGTTGTGTAAGAGAAAATGCTACAGATAAGCCTTTCTTTACACATTTGTCTGCGAAACCAGGATTCTATAGGGTTCGAAAACTATATTACGGTTTGGGAAGGTGTTAAGCACCCATTCCGCCCTTTCGGTCTCTAGTGGTCTTATATGCTTATTTTTATGTTGAAAAACCTGGATGCTTTTACTGACAGTCTACTACTTTCCAAACGAAAAAACCCTAATTTCTTGGAAAAATGGAAAAAGGGATGAAAACCTTTGTGTTCTGAGATCCGATTTTTTTATTATTGAAAGATGTAAATACAAATGACAAAACCTTTTATTTTGAGAGAGTTTTCCGTATTATTTCCTCAGATAATGACGGTTTTCTTGTGTTGTGATTACTTTTGTAAAAGTTCGGATTGTATCGGGACTAATTTAATATGGAATTAGAACTCTTTTAGGGGAGTTTTATCAGACACGTCGCAGTCTAAAAAGACAGGATATGTTGATTTTAATTCCTAGATAAGTTTTATCAGTCCGGGTTTTGAAAACAGAATTTTATCCGAATGATAATGTACTTATTCTTCTGATTTTACAAATGGTTTTATCAGGGTCTTTTGTTTTGAAAACAGTAGACTACTTTGTAACTTTAGCAATAAGTTTATTCAAATAAAATGTGGACAGAACAACAGAAGTAAAACAAGTACACAGATATATAATTTAAATACTATAAGAGACTTTCTTTACCTTCTCGACGAGAATAATAATAAAAAAAAAATATAATGCGGCAGAGAGATCTCCGGTGTTAATGATCTTTTCTTTCTTCAGATATTTTTGAGAATTCGATTCTAGAGACGGGACACGTCGAGTGTCGAGAATAGATTCGATAATTCTTAAAAAATAAGACTATAATCGAGAATGCTTGATGAAAGACTAGAAAATTAGATATAAGCCAATAATTCCTCAATCCCAAGTTGCTGTCCTTGAACCCTTGGGGGGTGTTGGCCTATTTATAGTGCGGGGGAAGGATTGTCGCGCGACATTTCCCCAGAAAGGGCAAGTGTCGCGCGACATGTTGACCAATGTCGCGCGACAAACGACTGAAGTGATGTCTCTGACAGACTGATGTGTCAGAGAGTGGATGGTCTGGGTCAGAGGGGTTTGTCGTGCGACATAAGGAGTGATTGTTGCGCGACACACTGATATGTTGTGCGACAATCCCACTTAAAAACAGGTTTGTTTGGCCAACAAACCCTTTTCGGGGCAGTTTCGGGTGCTCGGATGGGTCCCGAACTCCAAAAACAGTACTTCTCGGAGGCCGTTAGGGTTCTTGCGGGGGTCACGAATCGGGGTGTCTACAAACCCTCTCGACTCATGTTTCTTGCTTGCAAGGAATTGAGGCGACTGGAAGAGACCGTGATCCATGGCTCCCGCAAGAACTCTAAGGAAGTGTGCGTATGCAAAAAGTGTTCGTGAGTGCCTCCAGAGAGGGCTTTGTGTTTGGTTTTGCCTCTGGAGAGGGCTTTTGTTACCTTATTGCCTCTTTCGAGGACTTTTATTTTGCTCCACTTGCCTCAGATGGGAGGACTACCATTGCTCCACTTGCCTCAGATGGGAGGACTACCATTGTTCCATTTTGCCTCTCTGGGAGGGCTTTGATCTTCTTGCCTCAGGAGGGAGGACTACCATTGCTACACTTTGATTTTCTGGGAAGGCTTTTGGTCTTCTCGCCTCAGGTGGGAGGACTACCATTGCTACACTATGCCTCTCTGGAAGGGCTTTTGATCTTCTTGCCTCAGGTGGGAGGACTACCATTGCTACACTTTGCCTCTATGGGAGGGCTTTTGGTTTTCTCGCCTCATGTGGGAGGACTACCATTGCTACACTGTGCCTCTCTGGGAGGGCTTTTGATCTTCTTGCCTCAGGTGGGAGGACTACCATTGCTCCACTTTGCCTCTCTGGGAGGGCTTTGTTCTTCTTGCCTCAGGTGGGAGGACTACCATTGCTACACTGTGCCTCTCTAGGACGGCTTTTGATCTTCTCGCCTCAGGTGGGGGGACTACCATTGCTACACTTTGCCTCTCTGGGAGGGCTTTGTTCTTCTCGCCTCAGGTGGGAGGACTACCATTGCTACACTGTGCCTCTTTGTGAGGGCTTTGTTCTTCTCGCCTCAGGTGGGAGGACTACCATTGCTCCACTTTGCCTCTCTGGGAGGGCTTTGCTCTTCTCGCCTCAGGTGGGAGGACTACCATTGCTACACTGTGCCTCTCTGGGAGGGCTTTTGATCTTCTTGCCTCAGGTGAGAGGACTACCATTGCTACACTTTGCCTCTCTGGGAGGGCTTTTGGTCTTCTCGCCTCAGGTGGGATGACTACCATTGCTCCACTGTGCCTCTCTGGGAGGGCTTTGATCTGTAAAAAAGTAAGAAAATTGCCTCTGGGAGGGCTTTTATGAGTACTTTTGCCTCTGACGAGGGCTTGTGCTCGTGATCTGCCTCGAGGAGGGCTTGTGCTATACTCTGATGAATTTGGTTGTCTCTCTTAGACTGCTAGAGTGAGCGAGATAAATTTTTTGTGAGAGTGAAAAGAGCTTCTCGGGTTTTTAATCTCTACTCGGGTGTCCCCTTTCCCCGCTTTTCTGAATTTTCACTCTTATGTTTTCCTCGAGCGAGGATGCCTCTCTCTTTTTTTTAGAAAGCAGTTTTCAGATCTTTTCTGTTCTTCGCAGAGTACTGATTTGAGGTTTTACTTCCAAATCATCTCTTCTGTATCATGCTGAAAAGAAAATTTGTTTGAAAGTTCAATCTCTAACCTCTGGGCTTCTCATTTCTCATCTTGTGGGCCCACATCGTTTTCTGTTTTTCGATGCCCTTATTTGTCCCTCTTTTGGGAAAGACTTTTTCTGGCCTTCTTTGTTTTTGACCAAGAGTCTTCTTATCCCTTTGTCGTGATCAGGAGCCTTACTCACCCAAAACGAAGCCCTGAGCCGGTTTTGGCCTAGCTGTCACTTTTGATGTGGCTCTCCCTGTTACTCTGCATTTCTGTTTCTCTCGCTCGCTCTGGGCGCTCATGCGGGTTCTTTCTCTTTTTTACTTGTTCAATTTTTTCTATTCCCGTCTTATTCTGATATTTTCCTTTTTCTCATTTGATGGTTTCAGTATTTTTTTTGGGAGATCAGAGATTCCTTTAACTGATTTATCTTGTTCTGCATTTTCGGAGAGATGATTTGGAAGTCTTTCCCTCGAATCTTTATCATGGGTGTGCGGTATTTCAGAAAGGTTTTTCGAAAACTGTTTCTCCGAAGCATTCCTGCAGGAGACAAAAATGAGACAAAGGTCAAAAAATCATGGGAGGGGACCAAAATGTCGCGCGACATCTCGGTGGTGAAGCGTTTGTCGCGCGACAATGAGCCTGTTTGTCGCGTGACAAACTGATCCACTATATAAGCCCCTTGCTAAGCTCATTCCACCGTATTCTCTCATTTCTCTTTCTCTCTCTAGCTCTCTTTATCTTTTCTCTCAAGCACGGAAGCCCTGCCGCTTTTTTGATTTTTTCGACTTTCTCACTACTCCACTTATACACAGATGGATCCTCCACAGCCAGATAGACTAGAGGGTGACCAAGAGGAGGTCACCTTTACTGATGCCCAGGGAGTTTTTCGGTGCAGTCCTCACTATTATGACTGGGCGAATCTTGACTGGTATGGTGAGGACGGGGTGGACCGCGGTCGGGCGGTGGTCTACCGAGATGTTACCCGGGCTGCTCCAGTCCCGGATGTTCCTTGGCTCTTGATGGAGCCTGTTTCTCATGAGATCCGTCGTCGGTCTCTGGTATGTCTTCTTTTCGTGTTTCTTTTTCTTGGTTTGATTTATTTCTGTTGTTTCCTGCATGTGTTTAAACAATTCTTGTGTTTAGTATGCATGTCTGCCTAGAAATAACGTCCGATTTAGTGAACACATACTTTTACTTGTGATACCCTTTAGAAAATTATATAATTTTACCCTTAATCCTATAGCTCTCATAATTACACCAAAGTACCCTCAGGTTTGGAAAATTTATATAATTTACCCTTATAACCCTATAACTCTCATAATTACACCAAAGTACCCTCAGGATTGGAAAATTATATAATTTACCCTTATAACCCTATAACTCTCATAATTATACCAAAGTACCCTCAGGTTTTGGAAAATTACATAATTTACCCTCATAACCCTATAACTCTCATAATTATACCAAAGTACCCTCAGGTTTTGGAATATTACATAATTTACCCTCATAACCCTATAACTCTCATAATTACACCAAAGTACCCTCAGGTTTTAAAAAATTTACATAATTTACCCCTATAACTCTATATCTCTCATAATTACACCAAAGTACCCTCAGGTTTTAAAAAATTTACATAATTTACCCCTATAACTCTATATCTCTCATAATTACACCAAGGTACCCTCAAGTTTTGGAAAATTACATAATTTACCCTTATAACCCCATAACTCTCATAATTATACCAAAGTACCCTCAGGTTTGGAAAATTACATAATTTACCCTTATAACCCTATAACTCTCATAATTACACCAAAGTACCCTCATGTTTGAAAAATTACATAATTTACCCTTATAACCTTATAACTCTCATAATTACACCAAAGTACCCTCATGTTTGGAAAATTACATAATTTACCCTTATAACCCTATAACTCTCATAATTACACCAAAGTACCCTCAGGTTTTCTATATTTATATCTCTGTTTCGTCTGTAGTGGGTCGGCCGAGGTTGGGGGTTCTCCCAACACTATTTCCTTAGAGTGGCGACAGGCACCGGCCCCTGTCAAAGAGTTTCTCCTTGCGACTCTATTTGGTCCTCTTTTCGATGCCCTCCCGGAGCGGGTATCTAGGGCGGCGGTATTGGTGTCAGCTCTCGCCTCTCACTGGTGGGACACCACTCACACTTTTTATTGGAGTTGGGGGGAGATGACGATGACCCCCTCGACTTATTTTCTCTGATCGGGATTCTTTCAGGGGGTCCCTATCCAGATTGATGTCCTTTTGCGTCTGATGGCAGAGGGCATCGTGGGCGCACTTGGGTGATTTTTTGAGTGACAGAGTTCGGGCGACACGATCCCTCGGGCGATTTTGGTTACGCGCCTGACTACAGAGAGAGCCCGGCTAGTTGCTTTGGGGGTGCCGATGATCTAACAGGAGGCGCGCCAGTATGCCCGCGTCCTTCTTTTGCTGACGCTTCACGACTTGTTCGAGGCCCGTGGGGGGGGACACGGCCCATCTTTGGTGGCTGCCTTATCTTCAGGATTTCAGCATCATGTTCGATTATGACTGGGGCGGTTTTATTCTGGCTGTTCTTTATGATGCTATGGACCAGGTTTCCCGTCATTTAGCCCTGAACCTCAAGGGCTTCTCTTTGCTGTGGGAGGTATATACTTCTATCCCCTTATCTTTGCTTCAGTCCTTTTATATATTACCTGTTGTTGCTGATATTCTTTATGTTTCCTCTTCAGAGTTGGTTCGTGGCTTATACCTGTCTGGGTCGCGCCCAGGTGGATCTTCTTGTTGAGAACGAGGATCAGTTTCTCCTTCTCCGTCGATTCATCGCGGGGAACTATAGATCTCCTTATGTATATCAGACCCGGGAGATCGAAGCTGCTGCCGTCCATGACCTGCTAGAGGAGCATGTAAGTATTTTAGTATTCTTGCTCTTCAACAAATAATAAGTAAGATAGAAATAACTGAATGAATTTTATTCTTTTTTCAGATTGAATGGGCCCCTTGGGGTGATCTGGGTCTCCATTTTGGATACGGCCGTACTCTGACTGCCTCGAGGACCAGGCGGTTTATCAGGGATGAGTATGGCCTTCACTTCTATTTGGGCGAAAGGGTTATTCGTCAGCATACACTGGCCCAGTGGCCTCGAGTTCCCTTGTTTCCGCCAGTTTTGATGAGGCGGACTGGTGAGATCGACCCGGTGATAGTGTAGGCCCTGGTTGACGGGCTCGATTTTCAAACATTCACCGAGGAGGGAGATTATGCTGCCTTCGCTGCCCATTACTTGATGAAGGAGCGGAAGGGGACTCGAGGGCGGGTTTTTTACGAGAGGTACCGGGCGTTGGGTGGCGACCCTAACTACATACGAGGTCAGACCCATTTGTCCAGGACAATCCCTGGTCATCTGCCGCTTGTCCCCGATCAGAGGGACAACATTCTAGACTCTGATGATGATGACCCCGAGGGTGAGAGGGGTGTCCCTACTGCTGCTGAGGGAGGTGATGTAGGCCTAAGGGCGGTGATGATAGACCCGAGGGCGGTGAGGGAGGTGGGACAGCGGCGTTTCCCGAGCAGCCGCCTCAGACGACACCCATGGAGGAGCAGCGCGTTGAGGGTTTTGAGTTTCTGTCGGTATCTCCAGGGATTGTTTTTGATGCTGCTGAGGCCGCTGAGAGGGGGGAGCAAATTTTTCTGAGCGGTCCTGGAAGCCAGCAGACTTCGGGGCTGATTATGCGCAGTTTGGGGAGACCCCTCTTGCTGCTGTTGCCACTCCATCTAGTGGGGTCCCGCCTCTGCGAGCAACGGCTATTGCAGATCCTCCGGGCGTTCATACTTACGCTACCTTGACTCTGCTTCCATCGACTGTTATGGGCCCTCCGGTCCGTTCTCCTGGTCTTGGTGGCTCATCTTCCTGGCCTCCCCTGTTCCCGATCAGTGAGGAGGGTGGGTCTACTTCTGCGGCGGTACCGGCGGGTCCATCCGTTCCTCTGGTTGACATCCCGTCCCTTCCTCGGGATATTACTTACGTTGGTGCCGGTCTTCGGTGCTATACCATGCCTGAGTATCCTTTACCCGAGGATACTTTTGATTATCTAGGCGGCCGCATGGGTGACGAGGTACATCCCTTCTTTTCTGTCTTCTGCTGTTTCTTTTATATCTGTTTAAACTTAAAAATGTGCTAATTCCCTTTCTTATGTCTTTTTGCAGCGGATGAGTGTTCGTGCAGCAGATTTGAGAGATCTCCATGCCCAGTACCTCTATAACTGGAACCTCCTCCAGTTCGTTGGTCGGGACCCCACGGCATACATGCGCGATTATCAGAGGGCGATCGATGTATCTCTACCGGTGGACGACCCTTTGTCTTCTTCTCGTGCTCGGACGGAGTCTCGAAGGAGTAGTAGCCGGACCTCCAGGCGATCTCAGTCTTCGGTGATTCACCCCACGGCTCCTGTTCAGTCGACAGGGCATTCTCAGGAAGCAGCTCCCTCTACTCAAGGCGTCCTAGTGGCTGATCTTACCCCTGAGGAAGGTTCGAGTGATAGCAGGAGCGTGTCGAAACGCGCTAGGATAGATTATCTTTCCTTTCCTGCATTTTTAGTTAGCTCTGACAGATATGTAGTTTTTATTTTTAGACCTTTAGACAAAGATTTAGTTTTGAAAAACTGTTCGTTTATTAGATTTATGAAAATCTTTATTTGTGTCTGATGATATATATATTTATTCCTTATCTGTGACGAAAGATTTACATGAATTGACAATTTAAGAGTCGTACCTTTGTGATGTGGCGATACTTAGGGTCCCTGCAAAAGAACAGAGTGAGCACAATGCATACAAAAATGATTCTTTTGGCAAAACTGACTCTTACGTGTAAGAAAATGTCAAAAACAGGGTACAGCAAAGAGGATTGTCGCGCGCGACCAATCCCTCCTGGATATAGGATTGTCGCGCGACAAATAGGTACAGGACCCTCTTTTTTGCTATGAATACACCCATCTTCCTTCCTTCATCCCCGCACCTTTCTCAAAATGTCTTCTTATCGCACAAATTCTGATTTTTCTTATGTTGAAGCTCGAGATACTCTGATATCTTCTGAGAATGGTTTGAACTTTGGTGCATTCAGTCCTTTAGCGGGCTGGTGCCATTGTCCTGTAAATTTTTTCTTTTTGTTAGGCGCTTTGTATTTCTGGAGCCCTGCGGATCATTTTTTTTGTTTCGGGCTAGATGAGCTTTGCCCGACTTACGAGGAGTTTTTCTGGCTATTGCGTTCTGACGTTCGTCTCCCGATGGCTGTTCCTATAGAAAAAATCGGTCCTCGAGATATGCTGATTGCTTTGTTAGCCATTCCCCAAACGGCCTGTGATGAATTTATTAACGACGGGCTTCTTGACCTTCACAAAATAGTGAGGTTCTTTCATCGTTATGAAGAGAGAGCTTCTTATAGCGTGGGGCGTACTGCGGCAGCCTTGATCTGTCTTATTTTTGATATATTATTGGTGACGGGCTCTTCCCGTGTCGATCCGACTATTCTGCGTTTGATTTACCATGCTAGGAATGGAGAGTCTATAGTGCCGATCGTTCTTGCAGAGACTCTGAACGGCCTAGATGACCTCCAAAGGGGAGCTTCAACCTTCTTCAACGAAAGTCATCGCTTACTATACATGTGGCTGTTGGAACATTTTTGATCGGTGGGTTTTAATGGGGTTCGGCTTGACAACCCGACGCACTTCTTCCATCGTCCCCTTTTTGGTGCTTTGACCATGTCCTCCTCTGATTGGACAGTGTGGTTTTCGGAGAATTTTTGAGCTATTCGGTGGAACATTCCTTGGTTGAAGTTGAGGGTGATAGTGCTTAGTACAGGAGGTCAGAACTACGTTCGGCTCCGTGGACTCTGGTTTACCTCTTTTTATCTCCAGGACGTCTTCTTCGGCAGTTCAACGTTTCTCAGGATATTCCCCTCGGCCTGAACAACTTTTCTTCTGAGTCTAAGTTTGTGACCCAGCATGTTTCCTTATCCATGGAGAGAATGTGACGCACTCGACTGACTCGTCAGTTCAACTATGCTCGTTTTGGTATTCTAGGCCCCTCCGGGCTGACATCATCCGTTCTCGTTGGGGTCTCTAGAAGGGGAGCTGATTGATGATCCCTTCCAAATGGAGTGGTCCGGTTCATGGATTCTGAGCCTACAGAGGAGAGCATTGTCTTTGCGTACCAAATCCTGGATGAGGCTCGAATAGATTTGGCCACGGAGGACCCTACTTGGCCAACCACTGGGGATTAGGTTTTTCTGTATGCTGTATCTCCTTTGTAACTTCCGGTGTTCTGAACCACCTTAATAATATATGAAGGACTGTTTTATGGAAAATAAATTTCTTTACAATGTTTAAACCGGGCCTGAAGTCACTTCTCAGGTTGCCTACGTTCCCCTTTTGATTTTTTCAAAAATACCAGTTTGAGTTGGGGCTCAAGTTTACGTAGTTCTTATCTATACATGTTATATCTATTGGTAATATTTCTTCAAACGATCCATGCTGACTGGTGAATGCAGTAATTGTCCATCCAAGTCAGTAAGTATGGCGGCACCCCCTGTATTAATCTATTTGACGATGTATGGCCCCGTCCACTTTTGTCCGAACTTTCCCCTTGGGTCTCTGGCTGGCTCTCGAATTTCTTTCAACACGATGTCGTTCTCATTGATACCCCGAGTCTTTACTTTCTGGTTAAATGCTCGAGCAATTCTCTTCTGATATCCTTGGTGGTGGTACGCGGCTTTCAATCTTTTCTTATCCAGTAGGGCCCGCTCATTATAATGTGCCTGGACCCACTCCATCTCATTAACTTATTTCTCGAGCATTACCCTGAGAGAGGGGACCTTTAACTCAACAGGGAGGACTGCTTCCATCCCGTATGTAAGGGAAAATGGGGTTGCCCTAGTAGAAACTCTCTCGGTGGTGCGGTACCCCCACAATGCATATGGTAATTTTTCGGGCCAGTCTCGACAGGTGTCGGTTATCTTGCTTAGGATATTCTTCAGGTTTTTGTTGGCAGCCTCAACTGCCCCATTGGTTTGTGGTATGTATGGCGAAGATCTGTGTCGGATAATACCGTATTCCTCCATAACTGTATTAGCCTCTCTTTCGAAGTGGGTACCGTTGTCCGAGATGATCTCGTGTGGGACCCTGTACTGGCAGATGATATTCCGTTTGATGAATCGGGCAACTTTTCTGGCGTCAAGGGTTTGGAAAGACTCGGACTCTACCCATTTGGTGAAGTGATCGATGGCCACTAGTATGAATTCATGGCCGTTGCTGGCCTTGGGCGAAATCTTCCTAATGATGTCGATTCCCCAGGTCGCGAAAGGCCAGGGAGCAGTCATGTTGTACAACTCTTTCGGAGGAAGTTTCTGAGACTTAGCATAGATTTGGCATTTGTGACAACGGCGCACGTGATTGACGCAGTCGTTTTGCAGGGTAGACCAGTAATAACCTTGTTTGATAATTTTGCGGGCAAGCGTATGACTGCTCATATGAGGTCCACAATCGCCCCCATGTATCTGGTCCATCACTTTGACAGATTCCTCTCCAGTGAGACATTGGAGATGGGTTCCATCGTAGTTCCTCTTATATAGCCTCCCAGCGCAAAGTATGAATCTTGATGCTAATCTTCTGAGCGTAACCTGTGTTCTCTTGTCCGTTTGCTCAGGATACTGATGGTTTTTCAACAGGTTCCAGATGTCGTAAAACCAAGTGGTTGAGTCCCCGTTTTCTTCATTCTCTACCTCAAGGGCCATGTAGTGTGCTGGTCCTGATCTTCTTTGTACTGTGAGAGTGATTTCTTCCATCCCCTCTGGGATATCGATCATGGATGTCAGGGTTGCTAGTGCGTCAGCAAAACTGTTTTGTGACCTAGGGATATAGTAGAACTCCGAATGCTCAAATCTTCCTTCGACATTCTCCAGCCGGGCAAGATAGGGGACTAACTTTTCATCTCTAATCTTCCATTCCTTCAGAACTTGGTGGACTACTAATGTTAAATCTCCGTATACTTGTATTCTCTTTATACCCCTTTGGAGCGCGATCTCTAATCCGATTATACAGGCTTCATACTCGGCCATATTGTTTGTGCAGAATAAGTCTAGACGATATGATACTGGGGAGTGAGTTTGGTCTGGAGAGACTAACATGATGCCTATCCCGTTTTCGTTTCGGTTGGCGACCTCATCAAAATATAATTTAGTCTTCGTCGATCTCGACATTCAAGATAGTTTCATCTGAGAATTCGGCTTCTTCCAACATATCCCATAATATTGGATTGTGGGCCAGGTAATCAGCTATTATCTTGCATTTGATTACTTTCTGGGTCATGTAGGTGATGTCAAATTCGGAGAGTAAGAATAACCATTTTGCCATATGGTTCGAGAGAGCCAATTTTTTGAAGAGGTACTTCAGCGGATTAATTCGTGATGCCAGAATGACCGGGAAAGCCAGCATGTAATGCCGTAATTTCTGCGTTACCCAGACAAGAGCGGTGCATGATTTCTCCAATGGCTTGTAGTTTATCTCAAATGGGGACAGTTTCTTGCTGATGTAGTAGATGGCCTGTTCTTTTCGTGTATCGGTCAGGTGTTGGGATAGCATGGCCCCTGCAGCTGAATCGATGACGATTAGGTACAGAATAAGTGGCAGCCCGGTCTGTGGTGGGGCTAATACTGGGGGGTTGGAGAGATAGTCTTTGATTCTATCAAAAGCCTCTTGGCACTGATCGTTCCTTTCTCCTGGTGAAGACTTCCTTAGGAGCTTGAAGATGGGTTCGCAAGTTTGAGTAAGTTAAGAGATGAATCTGCTAATGTACTGTAAATTACCCAAAAATCCTCGAACTTTTTTCTCGGTACGAGGCTCGAGCATGTCTCGGATAGCCCGAACCTTGGCAGGGTCTACCTCGATTCATTTTTTACTGACGACATAGCCCAGGAGTTTTTCCTTGGTTACCCCGAACACACATTTCTGCGGATTGAGTCTCATCTAGTACTGACGGAGGTAGTCAAAAAAGGCTCGTAAGGCTGGTACATGTCGTGGAAGATAGCTGTAGCTGCCCTCTGATATGTTACCCCGGTATTCTTCAGCCTGAATGGCATAACGATGTAGCAATATGTTCCCCATGGTGTGATAAATGCTATTTTTTCTTGGTGATCTGGGTGCATCTTGATCTAATTATACCCGGCGAAACCATCTACGAATGACTTCAGGGCATGGTTGGCGGTATTATCCACAATCAAATCAATGTTGGGCAATGGAAAATCGTCTTTTGGGCAAGCTTTATTGAGATCTCGGTAATCTACACACATGCGGACCTTCCCATTTGCCTTTGGAATGGGCACAATATTGGCTAACCATGAAGGATACTCGATCACTCGTAAAAACCCCACACTCAGTTATTTCATCACTTCTTCTTTTACTTTTAGGGACCACTCAGGCGTAAGTTTTCTCAATTTTTGCTTGACAGGCCTGTACTCTGGCTTGGTGTGTATTTCGTGCATGACTATTTGGCTGTTCAATCCGGGCATATCGGCATAGGACCAGGCAAAGACATCCACGTACTCCCTCGGAGTTTGTATGAATTCCTGTTTTTTTGTCTAATTTAGATTTGCCCCAATACGAACCTCTTTCCTTTTTGCTTCTGTTCCGAAGTTAATCACAAGAGTGTCTCCCTCCTCACTCTGTATACGCTGCTCTTCCCACTCATGGTGTTCATTTAGTCTTTCTATTTTCATATAGGCAATTACAGAATTAAAACTAACAGGATAACGCAAAACAGAGTCTTCTTCATTGATAATAGTGCTTACAGGTACAAATTTAAAAAATAAATCTAGGAGTGACTCCTCCCTAGTCCTACCCTCACCCTTATCTCTCACCCTTACAATTTCACTCTTTCCCCCATTTTTTCGGTATTCTGGATCGGCGTGAATTAAGTGTACAAGGTCGTCTCTTGGTTCATCATTTTCTAAAGCCATGACGTCAAAGAGATCTCCGATCATTTCTTCCTCTTCATCTTTTTCGCCTTTATTTTTTTCTCTCGGCCCGATCGTTAACTTGGTAGAGAAGTTGTGCAAAACACTTTTCTTAAAGTAAAGGTCCTCTTCATAGAAGATTTCCCATCCTGGCAGGTTATCTCCGTCGCTGTTTCTCCAAAGCTCCTGAAAGCCGCAAAAGGGGAAGTCCTCTCTTTCTCTGACAAAAAACCCGTTAAGTGAGCTAAAACTCGGATATTGATGCCCTCGACCCATTTTCTCTTGATCGTCTTCTTTGGTATGTTGGTACCCCAAACTTTCTTTTTCACGCCTTGTTACTGGTTCTAAGGCCTAAAGTAATCCTTGCTGTCCCATTCCCAGACTGGCTCATGGTAAGTACTTCATCATTCTCAACATATTTGTGATTTTGGTGCTAAGACCGGAGATATTATCAGGGGGAAGATCTTGATTCTCTGAGTGGTGAGAGCTTGCACTTGAGGCTCGTAAGAAAAGCCTCCCAGCTGTATGCTTTGACTCCCGATGCCTAAGACAGGTAATTCTAGATCCGCCAAGGTCCTCTCAGGATCTCCTCGGATGGTGATTATCTTCCCTTCGAACGGTATTTTGATCTTCTGATGTAAGGAGGAGGGGAGTGCTCCTATGTCGTGCAGCCATGCTCTTCCCAACAAAAGGTTGAAACTGGAGGGAATGTCTATGATTTGAAAGTCGACTGGAAAGTTTCCGGGACTGACCATGAGATCAAGCTTTAGAGAACCCAGAACGGCCCTCCTAGTGTTGTCATAGGCTTTAACGGTCACAGCTGACGGAGATAGCTCTGTATCTGATATACCCAGACATTTGGCGGTTTTTAAATGGCATACATTTATGGTTGACCCATTGTCAATGAGGACTTGTGGCAGAATTTTTCCTCGGGTCCGGACAGTAATATAGAGGGCCAGACTATGTTTCTTCCCTAGTGGAGACAAGTTTTCATCTAAAAATGACAGACTTCTTTGGACTGTAAGCGACCCAATCATGTTTGGCAGTTGTTCTGGCGTGGAGTCTGGTGACATAACAACCTTATCTAGGAGTTTGATGAAGGCGGTCCTGTGAGGTTTGGAGGCAACCAAGAGGCCCCAAATGGTGATGTGTGCCTGAGTTCTCTTCAACTGTTCCAGTACTCGATCCTCTCCTATTTGCTTAGGAGGTGGTGATTTCTCGGTGTCTATTTGTGGTGGTTGATATACCCTCCCTAAACGGGTAATTTGTTGTATCCAAAGGGATGCTGGGTCTGATCCCTCTGAGATTTCTGATGACTCTGGTTCTGTCGACCAACTGAAAGTCTTGGGGGAGGTCTCTGTCATACAGATTGTCTCCTTGGGGAGGCCTCGGGGCTTCCATGGTTGTTTCTTCTTGTCCTGGGTCCATCATATCCCAGATTTTTTAGGATTGGTTTTGATTGCAAGTGGTTGTGAGATCCCTTGATTTGCCTTTCTTAAACCCTGCCCGGGTAGAAAGTTCATTTTAGCCATCCATTGATCAATTATCAGATTGAGGCCTAGGGCAACTTGGGTTCTTTCTAGCGGCACAGCGGGTGACTTGTAGGCTGGGTCGTCTCGGATGAGTCTCATGTGATCAAAACTTTCTTCATCAGTAGTCAAGGTGTTAATTCTCGCGGGTGGAGCGTGGTTGCGAAGGGGGTTGTTAGTAACATTGGGCCCCCCAGGTGCGGGAATGGTACTAGCTTCGATTAAGTCTTGTATACGATGGCGGAGAGCCAAACAGAGTTCCGTGACATGGCCCGCGGCTTGATGATACGCACAATTCTCATTCATTCTCCAAGTGCTGGGAATAGGGTTTGGTGGGGGCGTGGGTTGAGCGGAGTGATTAGTTCAGCCTTTCGGAGAGTTTCAGGCTTTTGACCAGGGTAGTGGGAAGGGTGCAGAAGTTCCTCCTTTTCTTGACCTCGGTGTTCGAAGAGTCTCCTTGTGCGGGCCAACTCATCGGAGATGCTTGTTGTGGCCATTGAAATGGGTTTTGTTGATATGGGTATGAGCTTAGTTGGTTTATGGTTGGAGTGGCCATCTTTCTCCCAGTGTATGAGGCTTTCTTGGTATTGGTCTCTGCCTTCTTGGCCAGTTCTTCCTCTACTTGTGACCCCATGCTTAACAGGGCTCTGAAGTGTGGGAATACATGCTTTCCCATGCAACTTAAAACTGCTGGAGTGAAATTCTTTTGTATAATTTCCAACTGTTCTTCTTCATCGGGTCGCTTGGACATCGGGAGGCCATCTCTCTCCAACGTGTGACAAAGTCGCTGAAGCTCTCCTTCTCACCTTGTTTGGCCATCTCTAGGTGTTTACAGGTAATTTTTAACTCCTCGTTGGACCCGTACTTGGTCATAAACTCCTTGATGATATCTCCCCGAGTCTTCGTGTGGTGCCTCTCCAGATCAAAAAACCACCTCAGGGCGGCCCCCGTGAGGGTCATGTGAAAGGCCTGAGCCAATTCTGGTTCTCCACAACCAGACACTTGCATGGATCTGATGTAAGATTGGAGGTGAGTTTTCGGGGGTGTGGTTCCTGTAAACTTGGTGATAGAAGGGAGTTTGAATCCCTGGGGTAATCTTGCTTCTGGGTAGAAGGAGAATGCATTAATGTCTGTGACCTCGTCTGCTCCTTTCATTAGGGAAACTCCCTTCTGTAGGACCCTCATCTGTTCCTTTAGTTTCTTCATTTCTTCACTTTCTCTCGACGCCTCGTCAGGCTGTTCCCGAGCTATAACCAATTATGCATATACTGCCCGAAGTCAGTTAATGTCTGGGTATTCATTAGGAGGGGCTACTGGGGCTGGTGGTGGAATAGGCCTTGCGGGAACTTGTGGCCACGGTTGGTACTGAGGATCAAAACCTGGTTGGGGTTGTGGCCAGACGATGGGTGGCTCTTGTTGTTGATAAGTGGGGCCTGAATCCGAGGCCCATTGATTCTGATTGTTGGGATCGGTCTGAACGGGACCGGCTGTGATGGGGCCTGTTTGGGGTGGATTGGTTCCTTGGACTGGGGGAAGTATTTGTGATGACTGTCGTTGATTCTGATCTCGATTCGGTGGTAGCCGTTCAAATCCCGGTGGTGCATTTCGTTCGGCTGACAACTCTTCTACTCGGACTCGGTACTCTGTTGTTCGGTTGTGAGGCTTGCTAAATTTTTACTGATGGTCATAAGTAGACGATGCATCTCAGCTAAGGTTGACTGGGCTGCTGATGCCTCGGCTAGGCTCTGATCCATTTCTTAATTCTCGCGTCCGTCAGTCATTACTAGTGTGCTTGGTCTCACTGATCTTCCGGTGTGATCTCGACCGGCCCAACCTTCCAGACTGTAGACGAAACCACGTGGCGAAGATGAAGGAAGACTACGATGCGACTCGATTTTTGCCAGAAGAAACACTAAAAATCGCCGAGAAAAGACTCGGGTTTTAAAAAGGTGTTGTAAAGTAAGCCGTAAGGTGGTACATCCCCTACGGCTGTTTGACAAGTGTTTTAGCTGACTCAATCTTATATGCAACGCAGGTGTACAAACGATTAAGGCTTCAGGCTCCCTCCTATTTGGCAAGACCTCGCGATATACCCCAGGGGCGGGTACGTGCAAGAGTCTTTTGATATACTTTCCGGGTGCGTGAGTGTTCTCGTCACTCGATATACCTCGGGGGCGTACTTGGCCAAGGAGAGTGGAAGTAAATGCTTTCGGTTTATGTTGGCCCAAGCAAGCCAACTCCCTACTCACTTATAATACTTCCGAGGGTTTGGGGTAAATTCACCCTTGTAGAACCAATGCATGATTTGTGAAAGTGCGTGCAAAGTTCAAAAGGTTGGTTTCACAAATAATATTATTTTTTTGAAAAACTTTCATTTTTAGAAAAAGGTTTCTTCTCAATCAATTAACATAACAATAAGGGAGTAGGGAAAGCAGTAAAAGCAAATATTTAACAAATAAGCAAAAGTCCACATATAAGAGTCTAGTTTTCTAGTGTCCCCAGCAGAGTCGCCACTGTGAGAATCCGCAAATGCAACCCCTGGGTCTCGTTCCCGTTGTTGGGCGTCTGAAACGTCGGAACATATTCCGTCGCTCCATTTGCTTCTATCTGTGTTGATAATTCCTATCGGGTGTCTTTCTATCATATTTCTAGATACGAGGGGGTTCGTTCAGAGTCGCCAGTACGGTTTGCGAGAAAACGAACAAAACAGTTGTGTAAGAGAAAAGGCTACAGATAAGCTTTTCTTTACACATTTGTCTGTGAAACCAGGATTCTATAGGATTCGGAAACTATATTACGGTTTGGGAAGGTGTTAAGCACCCATTCCGCCCTTTCGGTCTCTAGTGGTCTTATATGCTTATTTTTATGTTGAAAAACTTGGATGCTTTTACTGACAGTCTACTACTTTTCAAACGAAAAAACCCTAATCTTTTGGAAAAACGGGAAAAGGGATGAAAACCTTTGTGTTCCGAGATCTGATGTTTTTATTATTGAAAGATGTAAATACAAATGACAAAACCTTTTATTTTGAGAGAGTTTTCCGTATTATTTCCTCAGATAATGATAGTTTTCTCGTGTTGTGATTACTTTTGTAAAAGTTCGGATCTTGTATCGGGACTAATTTAATATGGAATTAGAACTCTTTGAGGGGAGTTTTATCAGACAAGTCGCAGTCTAAAAAGACAGGATATGTTGATTTTAATTTCTAGATAAGTTTTATCAGTCCGGATTTTGAAAACAGAATTTTATCCGGATGATAATGTACTTATTCTTTTGATTTTGCAAATGGTTTTATCAGGGTCTTTTGTTTTGAAAATAGTAGACTACTTTGTAACTTTGGCAATAAGTTTATTCAAATAAAACGTGGACAGAACAACAGAAGTAAAACAAGTACACATATATATAATTTAAATACTAGAAGAGACTTTCTTTACCTTCCTGACGAGAATAATAATAAGAAAGAAAATATAATGCGGCAGAGAGATCTCCGGCGATAATGATCTTTTCTTTCTTCAGATATTTTCGAGAATTTGGTCCAGAGACGGGACACGTCGAGTGTTGAGAATAGATTCGATAATTCTTCAGAAATAAGACGATAATCGAGAATGCTTGACGAAAGACTAGAAAATCAGATATAAGCCAATAATTCTTCAATCCCAAGTTGCTGTCCTTGAACCCTTGGGGGGTGTTGGCCTATTTATAGTGCGGGGGAAGGATTGTCGCGCGACATTTCCCCAGAAAGGGCAAGTGTCGCGCGACATGTTGACTAATGTCGCGCGACAAATGGCTGAAGTGATGTCTTTGACAGACTGATGTGTCAGAGAGTGGATGGTCTGGGTCAGAGGGGTTTGTCGTGCGACATAAGGAGTGATTGTCGCGCGACACACTGATATGTCGTGCGACGATCCCATTTAAAAACAGGTTTGTTTGGCCAACAAACCCTTTTCGAGGCAGTTTTGGGTGCTCGGGTGGGTCCCGGACTCCAAAAACAGTACTTCTCGGAGGTCGTTAAGGTTCTTGCGGGGGTCACGAATCGGGGTGTCTACACATATCCATTCCATAGTTGCGTGTAAGAATTAGTTGGTGAGTAATTTGGGGTTATGAGCGAAAAGTGATTTGTTTTGGGTTATGAATGACGTATAACCATATATTATTACTCCAATAGCATCGTTTACCAATTATTTCCACGCCTTGTTATATATATGTTAAGTTTCCTAACAAACCCACTTGGAGGCGAAGCATATAAACTACCTAATTGGGGGTATTGGAGGTTTTGGGAGATTTTGGCTTAATAAATGGTAAATTATAAGTTATATAACCTAGATATATACATTTGTGCAATGAAATACTTTGGCAGAGCCTTATGTGACGTGCTTACATTACAAACTTTTAGAGTGGGTCGGTACACTATGGTAAATGGGTTTAGAATCTGGTATGGGGGATGGTAGTTAGCTATGATGATATTGCAGTCCCATTACTCTATAGTAATGTTATAAAAAGTACCTTAGAGGACTTAGGTTACCCTAGTCACAAGTACGGCTATGGTTGGGGAGTTATAGATATACCGACTAAGCGATAATCCATATAACCAATGATTGGCTAGATTAAATGACTTGTAGACTACAATAAGGTACTAATGGGTAGAGTTATCACACATAACCTGACATGTATGTAGTTTACTACTCACGAGCCTGTGTGCCGTAATACTTGAATTGCCTAGTATTTATAAACCTTTAAACGCTATGTGTACTGATGACGTATATGGCAATGAGCCAGTGGCTGAGATAATGATGATTATGATAAATATATAATGGTATTGATGCGGGTGGCCACATGTGTACTATGATGTTATATATACATGTTTGTACGGGATTGATATATATATACATGTGCATTCATTGTGAGAAATGAATGACTGTGACGATTGTGGTTATTTATATGTTCATGTGTTTATCATGTGATGATTGTGTATTGATCTTCTATATATATGTGTGTGTGTGTGTGTGAAAATGATGAGATTGTATAGTCCATGTGAGGTGCCGGGTTGGTCTTTAACGATTGAGACCTTAAGTTGGGATAGAGTACCCCTGGGTGCAAGACCCGAAATTGTGCACGAAAACGAACGAAAGGCCCTGCTGCCGCGTGGGTGAAAGGCCATGAAATGTAGACCTGGTGAGGCTTGGACGATTAAGATTATTATTGTGATTGTCGAGGCCGTGAAGGTCATCGAGATACATGTCTCGAATGACATGGTTGATTATTGGGAATAAGAAACATTGTTTTGGATAATACTAATACGTCATAAAGACGGAAGTGGCGGTGGTTTCGATATATGTTGTTTTGTTATATTTTATATTGTTCTATATATATTGTCTCCGGTATATTATGGATAATGTAAGATTGTATCTATATATGTATATGTATCGATACGGATCATAATACCCTTAGAGAACCATTGATCATCCATAACAAATTAATATCTTAATGTAACACTTAAGCTAGACGGCCTGGTAGTAATGCTTAGTAGCCGGCCAAGTATGTAACTCATAATGTACTGTAAACAAAGCAATAACTATGAATACTTGGCATAAGAGATGTATACCCCTCACACGCAGTTGAGTAACCGAGAGTAGAATGATTCTTATAGCATGTGAACCCTAAGAAGCTAGAAAGAGTAAAATGCTATATGATGAGAGTTAGGGAACAATTTTGATACCTGAGATAGAACAATTAGTGGGTTTTGACACGCACATACATGGTGAATTGCATAGTAAGGTTTTCAAAAAGATTGTATTATTGAAGCAACATATATATGATACATACGTTTTCAAATGAAAACCTTATTTTTATTATAAACCCTCATAGTTCCCACTGAGCCCGGATTTGGCTAATTCCTTCCTTTTTAACAGTTTTGCAGGTCCATACTCGAGGGTGGCACGCACTGTACGTCCATAGAAGCTCTGATGACCTTTAGCAGCTTTGTAGTCCTTTAGTTAAGGACTATTCCATTCATGCCTTTATATTACACTTTAAGACACTTGTATTTATTTAAAAGGATTTGGGATTGTTGTATAAACTTATACATAAACGGACTTTGATAAAGTGTATTAGATGTGGAGTATTTTTATTTAATGGTTGTTTGTGAAATGATTGAACAGGGATTGTTCTTTTTATTTACAAGACGGATATCGCATTTTACAAACTCCACATGCCAAAAAAATTTTAAATGAATTTTACTTAATTTTCTTTTATAACTCACACCCGTCGTCGCATACTACACCGTGATTAACCGGGTCCCGGAGGTTAAATTCTCTTAACGGGATTCGGGACGTCACACGTTCGACTCCTTTTTTTTGGGTCGACCTTTAGCTTTATGTTAACTTGTTAAGTGTAAACTCATTTCCTTTTTGAATAAAGTTATAAACATAATTACAATCTTACCTCAAGAGTTTTGAAACTTTACAAGCCTAACTTCAAATTTAAAAAAACTATGGGGCCCTAAAAAATTTGGGGCCTAAAGCAAGAGCCTGTCGGGGCTCACCTCGGGTCCGGCTCTGCATTCGCATTTCCATCGCCAATTCGGAATATTGGGTAATCCCAATCCCCTTCCCCGTCGTGGCAATAGGTCTCCGTAGAGATTTTCAAACAATCTTTGTTTTTTTTTAAAAAAAAAAAAACCAAGAAGAGTTAAGTTAGAAATTGATGGTGTAAATCATTAATCAAATTTACCCCGTCAACCACGAGCTGACGCGTGGCTGTCCATGGCAGCTATGAGACCTGGCTCAGTGCGAAGAGCTCGGTTGAGTCACCGTAAGGAGGATGGAGCCCCTCAAGAATTGGTTACCTGCTCGAGACTTAATTACGAACGGCGAACCACGGAGCTCGGGTTCTAGAGCTCTTTCGGAGAGCTCTAGAGCTCCATCTCAGTCAACTACTTTGCCAGAGTGGTTAATAGAAGTATGGGCGACTGCTACCTACTCTGCAAAGCGCGCAGAACTCCCATCGCCTTCATTTAATGCACATCAACTACATTTAATGCACCGAAATTCATAGAGAAGCAAGGCCAGAGTTGGTGCTGATCAAAGCATAGCTTTAGACCTACTCTGGGAGTTCTGGCCACGCTTTTCCTCCAGTCATATATATACAAGAAGCATTTACTTCTCCTAACACCCAAGTTTTGGAGAGAAAAAGAAAAAAAGCTTAACTAAGACTACCCAAGCAATAACGTAAGAGAAAAATAGAGCAGAGGGCGTGGAGCTCCTAAATTAGGAAAGATAGAGCTCGTGTAGCTCGAGCATAATCTTATTGTAATATTGTGAGGATAGAACAGTTAGATAGACTTTTGTGAGTCTGTAATAGTTGTTTGTCTATTATCAATATAAAGCAAACCGAGCTCCTAGCTCTATTTCACAGGGGAGAACTAATCCGTATCTTCGTATGAGGCCAACCTCCTGTGAATACCTTATTTTTCGACCCTCGCAAGAATTTTGAACTTTAAGAAGATGAACACATATACATGCAGAAGCATTCATAGATGCATTCATATTCTTTACATGTGCTACAGGTCGAAGAATGAGTCGAAAAGAGCATTCAGATTGAGAGTTATGAGAATTACCGGAAATTGCTGAGACCGGGAACCGTCAAATCGCCTGAAAAAATGAAAATGATAGTTCCTAATTCCTGATCATCCTCAAATTTTGAAGGTTATTAGGTGATACCACAAGGAGAAGCATACTCAAAATCAGCTCGTTCCGACGGCCGGATCTCCGAAAATTCAGAAAACTGGGAGTTCACTTCAGGTATTTGAACGGAGACCTTCCCGAAGTCCAAATGAGCCCAAAACTGGTCAAGGGATATTATATATTATGGATAGAGACATGACAAAAAATCAGATTGATCTGATATCTCGTTTTCTCAGAATTGCAAAAACCGTCACAGGTAGATAACATTTGTAGTCAAGATAAATGTTCTAATGGTTTTCGTTTGAGGGAATTCCTGACTTCCTAAACTCATGAAATTTTGTGGCGACCTAAGGAATAATACCAGTAGTAACATATTAAAAAATCAGCTCGATCAAACGATCAGATCTTCGGGAATTTGATATACCGGGAATTTAGCTTGGAAAATCAAACGAAGGCCTTCCCAATGTCCAAAAATTCTGAAAATTGGTCAGTAGGTGGGTTTTATCATGGGGAATAACTTTTCAAAAAATCAGGTCAATACGATGCACCTTTTGGCCCAAATCACGAAAATTGTTGTTGGCGACAGATTCTTAATATCCGTCTTGGTGACAGATGTTTCTTTCTCTCTCGTCCAACTATAAATTGACCCATATTTCTCCACTTTTGGGGCATGATTCAAGGTTGAAACTTTGGGAAAGGTGCTCCAAAATTATCTATTTTCATTTTGAAGATTTGAGGTAATTTTCGTATCAATCTGAATTAATTTTTTATCAGTGTTATTTTCAATTAATCGCTTGTAGACACTGCTATTCATCTCCAAATCAGTCCAAATTTTATATTTGAGCTTTATTTCTAATACTAAAAATTTAGAATGAGTTAAAATAATTTTTGGATATAAATTTTTATCAATTAATTATTGTCTTATCAGTCTCAATCTGATGAGCAATTAATTAATTTATGTATCTAATTCATCTCCAAATCAGCCCAAATTTTATATTTGAGCTTTATTTTCAAAACCAAACATGTCGAATTAGTTAAAATCATTTTTTGAATATAAAATTTTATCAATTAATTACCAATTTATCAGTCTCAATCCACTAATAAATTAATTAGCAGTTGTGTCCGGTTTAATCCATAAATCGCAATACCTAGCTAAATATCCAACATGAGAGTTTTGAATTCGTTAAATGTCAATTTAATAAATTAAATTGTGATAAATTATTTGACGAAGAAATTTCAAAGATTAACAGATATTCAATTCCAAATCGAATTATCTTCCAAAAAGTCCTGAATTTTGCTAAAAACACTTGTTTTATTATCTATCATTCTCAAAAATTATTTTTAAATTACAAACACACACATTGATTTCTAAAATCGTCAGGACAAAAAACGAAGCATACGTCTTCAATCCCCACCTCAAAATCTCGGTTTTCTAAAATTATGGAGTAATATATGATAATATTAGTAAACATGCGAATATTTGATTATAACTACATGTATATTTTATTTAGGAGATCGAAAGGGCGAATGGGGTACCTAACACCTTCCCAATTCGTAACTTAATCCCCGAAGCTTCAAAATATCTGGTTTCGCAATAATTGTATTTAAAAGGCTGTTTAATTCATAAATGTTCATCTTTTACACAAACTTTTGTTTGTTTAGTAAAACAAACTGGTGACTCTATTTTTTCCTTTAAACTAACATATTTTTTCTAAAAAATTGATAATAAACATATTTTCCCTAAATTAATCGAAAAATCGAAGGAATCACCACCATGGGATCCGGCGTCAAAAAACCCGGGTTCTCATAGTGGCGACTTCGCTGGGGATCATTTTTAAGAGGATTAGACTCTAAATAAAAGTAGAATATGCGTGGATAATCATTTCGGTTTATTTGCGTGTTTTTCCTTTCGGCCTTAGTTTTAGGATAACATAGATTGCGATTTAGGTGGGTACCCTATTTTCCTTCTTTGTTTAAAATTGTTTGAGAAAAATCATTTCATAAATAAAATTCGAAAATACTCGAACAAATCTTAAAAGCGCTCTTCATAATTTACCTCCATTAGTAAGGATTTTCCTATCACTATTTCCATGAAAAAGCAATTCTAAGAGGAGAGAACTTCCTGGTTTTCAAAATCATTTCCAAAAATATTTTTTAAACGAGTCATTTTCCAAAATGAGTTTTCAAAATAATTTTCAAAACTGAAAGGTTATAAGGGCACCCCAGGAATGTATATTCCTACCCTAAACCTTTCCACGGGGCTCTCAAGTTATTGCTGTCATTTATTTTCGACTAAACACCAAAAAGTAGTTTTCGATTTTATTTTTCTATCGAGTCATAGTTTTTTGAGAATTATGCAACCCATGGCAAAATATTGATTTCCCGGTCAATCCCTAATTTATTTCTTCCCATTCTTCTTCCCATTCTTCTCCCCCTCAGATTATCTACTGCTATCATCGATTAGCTAGTAAAGATCAAACCAGACGATTTAAGAGATCGGACTCACCACCGATCATGCCTCCTCATCGCAACATCAAGCTACTGATCGATCAAACCGGGGTCAACAATACTGAGGGTAATCATAGTGAAGCCTCTTGTGCAAAGGATCTACCGCCTGGTCCCGTTCTCCCACAAACTGAGGGTGGTGGCTTAACCCTTGAATATCTCTACCATTTAATCCAGGATCTGACCTAGTCTATGGCGTCACGAAGAATCACCATGCTGCCACCCAAGCCCGTCTTGATGCCCTAATCACTACCAGAACATGGATTCGTCAATGCCAGTTTAGATTATTAAACTGTGGTACACTATTGACGAACGAATCTCAAGGATTGCCGGATATCCGATTCTAAATCGAATTAGCTTTCGAAAAGCCCTAAATCTTTCCAAAAACACTTGTTTTGCTATCTATCATTATCAAAATCATCTTTAAAATGACACACACGCTGATTTCTAAAATTGAAGGGCGAATTACGAAGCACATGATTTTCATCCCCACCTAAAAATCCCGTTTTCCTAAAATTATGGGCTGATTTGTGATAACATCAATTAACATGCAAATATTTGATTATAATTCTACGCATATTCTACTTAGAGACCGAAAGGGCGAATTGGGTGTCTAACACCTTCCCGATTCATAATTTAATTCCCGAACCTTCGAATCAACTGGTTTCGCATTAATTGTGTTTAAGAGGTCGTTTAATTCATAAATGTTTCTCTTTTACACAGACTTTTGTTTGTTTAGTAAAACAAACTGTAGACTCTGATTCCTTTGCAAATTGTCACTTTTTCTCTATAACAAAATGAACCGTTTTCTAAAATTTAAATAAAAAAACCAGGAGAATCGTTTCCACGGGGGCCGGGCATCGAAAGCGCGGGTTCTCACAGACCAGCGGGTGAATGTAATACGCGAAAGACGCTTGGAGGGAGCCTCAAGACGTCAAAGCCTAAGTAGAGGCCTACCTTATTTTCCACCAGTCCGGGTACATGAATGAGAAGTGGAGGTCAGACCCCGGGGTTCAGTATTCAACAGAATATCGCACCGGGAGTCCGTGAAGGAGGTAAAAAAAGGTTAATATCGAAGATGGAGGCTCAAATGGAAAAAATGATGAAAACCATGGGTCATCTGGGAGGGAGCTCAATCGCAGCCCTTGTAAAAGATTCTAAGTCTCCGTTCGCTGACCATGTACAGAGCTGTCAGGTCCCTGAGAAGTTCAAGCTCCCAGCACTTGAATCATATGACGGAACCATCGACCCCGTGGACCATTGGCAACAGTATGGGAATATAATGGGGCTCTAGAACGTCCTAAATGGCATTATTTGTAGAGCTTTTATCACCACTCTTAAGGGGCAGCCTAAATGTGGTGCAACAACCTACTCCCAGGGTCAGTTCAGAGCTTGTAGGAGTCGGTACTAAGTTCGTTTCTCACTTTCTGGGAACGAAGAAATAGTCCAAGTCCTCCACTCACATCTTCACCGTGATGCAGAGATCGACGAAGAACCTCAAGGAGTATGCTTGCCGATTCAACCAAGAAAGCCTTATAGTCACATATCTCAATAAAGGTATGGCAGTCGCAGCGTTTATGGAAGGGGTGGACTCCCCCTACTACCTCATGACCTTGGCAAGGTTAGCTCCTAAGACTATGTCTAAGCTCTTGGATGAGGTCAACAAACATATTGGCGTGGAAGAAACCCCGTAAGGAAGGAACCTGTCAGGTCTATCAGCTCTCCTATCCTCTTCCAAGCACCAAAGGGGGCATAGCCCACCTCGTGGTCAAGAGAGAGAGGGTAAGAAAGGCAAGAAAAAATCTAACAAGTCCGTGCCAGGCGATGGTAGAGCTCACCAGTAATTCACCCCACTAACAGCTCCCTTGGGGGAAGTCTATGCCAAACTGGAGCCAGTGCAGATTTATGAAGCTCGAAAGATGAATAACTGGGATGCCACCAAGTACTGCCGGTACCATAAAAATCACGGACATGAGACAGATGATTGCTAGAAACTAAAGGAAGAGATAAAGAAGCTCATCCAGAGGGGGCAGCTCAGACAATATGTGGATAAGAAGAAGGAGACCCCCCAAAGGCCAAAGGGAAGGTGCCCGACAATGGAATATTCATGATTGATGTGGGCTCTTCGTATTAAGAAAATAGCAACAGGTCTAGAAAGGCCTATATCAGGCAGGCTAAGTCCTCGAGCTTAGAAGCTGAGTACTTCAGCTTTAAGCCTACCAAAATTGTAAAATACGACGTTAAGGAACTCGTGTTTATTGATGAAGACATGAACGTGGTGGAGTTCCCCCACGATGACCCCTTAGTGGTAATATAAATGGTGGGCAATCACAATGCCCACCGAATTCTTATAGACACTGGGGCGACCTCTAACCTCATATACTACAATGCCCTCAAGGTAATAGGCCTCACAACAGAACACCAAACTTCTTTGACAGTTACTCTTGTTAGGTTCTATGGGGAAAAAACTAAATCTTTAGGGACCATCAAGCTTACTATGACCCTGGGAACAACTCCAAAGTAGGTCACTACCATCGCCAAATTCTTGGTACTCAACAGTGCCCCTCATTACAATGCAATTTTGGGCAGGTACACTTAATGAGATCAGAGCTTATGTATCAACTTGCAGCCTAACCATGAGGTTTCCTACCACCCACGGAGTTAGAGAGGCCAGGGGAAACCAAGCGGAGGCTCGGAGCTATCAGTTTAGCACTCTAAAAGAAGTGAGGACCTCCGACGTTAAAGTGGTGGAGCTTTAAACCTTAGCCATCGCGAAATTGGCTGTCGCAGAAGGGCCCATTGATTCAGAAAGTTGGGAAATACATACCTTAGACCCGAGGGATGAAGAAAAGGAGCTCAGAGGCAAGCCTGTAGAGGACTTGAAAGATTTGATTTTAGATCCCTTGCGGCCCGACAGAGTCCTGAAAAATCAGTAACCAGCTTGGTCCAAAGGTCAAAAAAGAGCTCGGCCAATGCCTATGAACCAACGCCAATATTTTCGCATGGTCCCATGATGACATGAAGGGGCTGAACCCGAAGGTCATGGTCCACAGGCTAAATGCAGACCCAACCTTCAAGCCCGTTAGGCAAAAGAAGAGAAACTTGGTAGCCAAAGAGGAAGTCCAGAAGCTTCTTTAAGCTAGGTTCATTTGCGAGGTCCAATGACCAAAGTGGCTCTCTAATGTGGTGCTTGTGAAGAAAAATAGTGGGAAGTGGAGAATGCGCGTCGATTTCAAGGACCTCAACAAGGCCTACCAGAAAGAGTCTCAAAACCTCCAGCCATGTGGCCGACCTCGATGAGGCCTTTTCCATACTTAGAAATAATGGCATGTCCCTCAACCTTGCCAAATGCACATTCGGAGTGAAAAAGGGGGAAATTCTTGGGCTTTATGGTCACCTAGAGGGGAATTGAAGCCAACCTTGAAAAAACCAAGCTTTGATCAACATGAAATCTCCTACCAAACCAGAGGAGGTCCAAAGTCTGGCGTAACGAGTCGCGGCTCTGAACAGATTCATCTCCAAGGCCACCGACAAGTGCCACCCTTTCTTCAAAACTTTGTAGAAGGCTTTCGAGTGGACAAAAGAGTGTGAGCTCGCTTTTTAACGTCTCAAGCAGTACTTTGGAGCTCCTCCACTACTCAGCTCTCCAAGGAAGGCCGAGATCCTTTGCCTATACCTTGCTGTTTCGCAGACCACAGTCAGCTCGGCACTTATGAGAAACGAGGAGGGGGCATAACTCCCTGTCTATTACACAAGTAGAGCCCTGCACGCTGCCAAGCTAAATTACCCAAGGTTAGAGAAATTGGCCTATGCCCTCCTCATTACGTCCAGGAAACTGAGGCCCTACTACCAAGCCCACACCATAGATGTGTTCACGGATCAGCCGCTATAAAGAATTCTCAACAAGTCATAGCAATCAGGGCGTCTAGCTATATGGGCTGTTAAGCTCGAACAATTCATGATTAGCTATCGACCTCGAACCTCGATCAAGGGTCAGGCGGTAGCAGATTTCATAGTCGACTTCACCAACATAGAAGAACAGATTGGTGAATCGCCAGAGCTGCTACCACTCCTAGACCCAAACACCTCGACTTCTACCACATTGATGAACCTTTTGCCAAGAATGCCTGTATGGGTCTTGCACGCTGATAGAGCTTCCAATTTACAAGGTTCTGGAGCTGGTTTAGTGCTGATCACCCCTGAGGCCAACACCCTAGAGATAGCTTTGAAATTCCTCTTTAAAGTCTCCAACAACGAGGCTGAGTACGAAGTCATCATTTCGGGTCTGAGAATAGCTGGTGATCTGGGGGCAAAGCAGATGGTGGTCTATAATGACTCCGTATTAGTAATCGGCCAGATACTTGGTCACAACAGGGCAAAGGAAGATCACATGGCTACCTACTTGGCGAAGGCTAGGACATCAGCTCAGAGGTACTCTAACTTAATTTTCATTAAGGTCCCGCAAGCTCAGAACAATAAAGCAGATCGCCTGGCCAAGTTCGCCATAACTTCGGATGTACTAAGTGGAATCCACGTTGAGTACCTGGAAAGAAAAGCCATAGATGAGCTCATAGAGCTAGATACAACTCCATTGCAAGTTTGCAAATGTTGGATTGATCCAATTCTGAGCTACCTCACGAGTGGAGCTCTTCTAGAGGATAAAAAGATGGCCAAAAGGATACAATACGTGTCCAAAAGATATGTGATCATTGAAGCAATATTGTATAAGAGAGGTTACGTTTTTCCGTTCTTGCTCTGCCTGCACCCACACCAAGCCCAAGTAGCCCTACTAGTGATTCATAAAGGTTTATGTGGAGGGCACCCAGTAGTTCGCTCACTAACTCTCAAAGTTGGCAGACAGGGCTATTTTTGGCCCACCATCTTGCGAGACGCCAAGGAGTTGGTAAAAAAATGTGACAAGTGCCAATGATTTGCCAACATCCAACAGCTCCTGGCAGAGCTCATGACCCTTGTTAGCAGTCCTTGGCATTTCTCTCAATGGGGCATAGACATAGTTGGGCCCTTTCCCCTAAGTAAAGGCCATACCAAGTTTATGGTGGTAGCTATCGATTACTTCACCAAGTGGGTTGAGGCAGAAGTCCTGACCACAATTACCACTGTGAAGATCCAGGGTTTCATATGGACGAACATCATCTGTCGTTGTGGTCTCCCCAAGTTACTGATCACTGATAATGGAGAATAGTTCGACTGCGACCTCTTTAGAGACTTATGTAGAGGACATGGAATCGAAAACCACTGCAGCTCGCTTGTACACCCTCAGGCCAATGGCCAAGTAGAGGTCACTAACAAAACCTTACTGAGCTCATTAAAGAAGAGACTTGATGATGCCAAAAGAAACTGGTCTGAAGAGCTCCCCTCAGTACTATGGGCTTATAGGACCACCACTAGAGGTCTAACAGGCGAAACCCCTTTCTCCCTGACCTATAAAACTGAAGTAGTTATTCTAGTAAAAATGGGAGTCCCAACTTACAGAATTAACCATTATGACCCAGCTCGTAATGATGAAGACTTGTTGGTTAACTTAGACCTCCTCGAAGAAAAAAAAAGCAAGCTCGGATCAAAGAAGAAGCCTATAAAAGAAGCATGGTCAAAAGCTACAATAAAAGAGTGAAGCACATGAGTCTAAATGTTGGTGACTTAGTACTTCGAAAAGTCACCCTAGTAATGAAGATTTCTAAACATGGTAAACTTGCTGCTAAGTGGGAAGGTACCTATGTGGTTACCAAGGTCAGTAGACCTAGGACTTATTATTTGAGGACTTTGGATGGTATGGAGCTCATGAGGCCATGGAATATAGAACACCTCAAGAGATACTATCCTTGAGCTGAAATGTATTGCACTTTTATAATAGTTGTTTCCAAGAAAAATGTAAATTTCATTTTGGTACTTCATTACTTATAAAGTTGTATTCTGAAATGTAAAATATCTTCTCACAAAGAGGTCGGTTTAGTAAGTGCACAGCTGTTCAACTCCCACGACCACGGCGATAGGGCTCTGGGCGCTGGTCTTTGAGACCTCTATCCTCTCTAATGTTGTCTTCTCTGGGCTGAGAAGCTACAAACCTTCAATGGGAGCTTCCATCAGGCCCACCCAGGTACAAACATCCTTTAGGCCAGGGGTACTTGTAAGAGAAGGAAGCCCGCCAACTCCAGTTTCGAAAACCGTGGATTCTATAGACTTAGAGCTCTCCAACAGGGTTGAAGCCCCTTTTTGACTTCCCGCAAGCCCCTTCGACCTCTTGAATGGGGCAACCCTCTGGCTAAAGCGCTTATCTTCTTGGTGGTCTTGTCAGTGTTCACCTTGAAGACTAACTCTGAAACAGAAGGCAAAAACATGAGTTACCAGCTCTTCATATACTCAGAGAAAGAATAAAAAGGTAGAGACTTACTCTTCTTTGGCGCCAGGGGCACCTGTTGGAGGGGTGCTACGTTCTGGAACCTGTCCCCAGGAGAATCATCTCGAGCGCGCTCCTGATCACCCTCTTGTAGTGGACCATTCCCAGCCTTAACCTCTTCCATAGCAGCTGGCCTTTCGAGGCCTTGGACACCGCTTCCCTTTTGGGCAACCTTTGTGGCCTTCAACCCTGGGTCGTTGAGCTTTGAGGGTAACAACACGTTCAAGTTTGGGAGGTACTTCATTATGATGACATGAGGGTTAGTGTTAGTGGGTTTGGGACCCAACCTGTAACACCTCGTATTTCACTTCCGAGCCAATTCTTTTCTTAAAGCCCGTTTCAAGCCAAACAGTTGTTCAAGGAGTCAATTTTTGTTCCGGGGCCTCCGTAGTTGATCCAACACTTCCAATAAGATATTTTGATATTATTAAGCATATGCGCATGGTTAGAGAGCAATTCGGGAAGCTGCGGTTGAATTTGGCAATTTTCGGCGAAAAATCGATTTTTTGCCAAAATGAGTTTTTGGCCAACTTTAGAAGGTCATAAATTCTTCATAAGAAGTCCAAATGAGTCCTCGTTTATGGCCATGGATTTATCTCATTCCCCTCTACAACTTTCGTTTGAAGGCCGAATGTAATAGAAGTTGTTTCGGGGGTCGAAACGGGCCGTGAAAACTGCAATTTCTTAAAGAAAATGAGAGACTTTAGCCAAGGTGCCCTCTGATCGATCAGAGGATCCTATGATCCTCTGATCGATCAGAGGTACCCCTACAGGTTTTTATACCCATTTTTATCTTGCTTCATTCATTTATTCATTCTCTTTTTCTTCTTCATTCTTTTTGCTTTTTCCTCTAAATTAGCTAGAGAGAGATGAGAGGGTTCTTGAGAGGGATTTCTAAGGGTGTTATCCATGAGTTCCTCACCTCCTACAACATCATCAATCATCTCCATCTCCTTCCTAACCTTAGTTCCACCATTTCTAGGTTTTAAGCACAAAATTAGGGGTTTTGAGCACAAAATTAGGGGTTTTGAGATTCGGTGGGTTGCGGCTTGATCCAGTGCTTGAAAGCTTCGACTATTGGCCTAACTAAGGTGGGAACACTAGTTCCTAAGCTTGATTTTAAATATTATATGTTGAATTCTCATTTTCAAAGTGTGAGAATCTGTGAATGCGACCCTCGGGTCTCGTCCCCGTTCGTTGGGCGTCTGAAATGTCGGAAAGGATCCCGTCGTTCCATTTGCTTGGAGTGTTTTGATAATTCATATCGGGTGTCCCTCTATCCTGTTTCTAGGTGTAAGAGGGTTCATTCAGAGTCACCAGTACTTTTTACGAGAAAACGGACAAAAAGGGATCGTGTAAGAGAAGAGGCTACAGATAAGCCTTTCTTTACACGCTTGTCTACGAAACCAGGATTCTATAGGGTTCGGGAACTATATTACGGTTTGGGAAGGTGTTAAGCACCCATTCCGCCCTTTCGGTCTCTAGTGGACTTATATGTTTATTTTATGTTGAAAAACTTGGATGCTTTTACTGATAGTCTACTACTTTTCAAATGAAAACCCTAATTTCTGGGGGAAAACGGGAAAGGGGTAAAAACCTTTGTGTTTCGAGATCCGATGTTTTTATTATTGAAAGATGTAAATACAAATGATAAGAGCTTTTTATTTTGAAAGAGTATCCCGTATTATTTCCTCAGATAATGACGGTTTTCTCGTGTTGTGATTACTTTTGTAAAAGATTCGGATTTTGTATCGGGACTAATTTAATATGGAATTATAACTCTTTGAGGAGAGTTATCAGACACGTCACAGTCTATAGAGAAGACAGGATATGTTGATTTTAATTCCTAGATAAGTCTTATCAATCCGGGTTTTGAAAACAGAATTTTATCCGGATGATAATCTACTTACTCTTCTGATTTTGCAAATGGTTTTATCAGGGTCTTTTATTTTGAAGATGGTAGGCTATTTATAATTTGGCAATAAGTTTATTCAAATAAAACGTGGATAAAACGACAGAAATAAAACAAGTACACAGATAAACCTGATTTTCGAGCGCGTTAGAAACCTAACACAACCATGTTATTTAAATTACTATAAGAGACTTTATTTACCTTCCCGACGATAATAATAATAAGAAAGAAAATATAATACGGCAGAGAGATCTCCGGCGATAATAATCTTCTCCTTCTTCAGATATTTCTGAGAATTTGATTCCCGAGACCGGACACGTCGAGTGTCGAGAATAGATTCGACTCTTCAGAAATAAGACGATAATTGAAAATGCTTGTTGCGATTTTCTGCACTGTTTTGGCGATTTTTCTTGCTGTTTTCAGCTCTGATCTTGCTCTGATGTTGCTGTCCAGAACCCATGGGGGTGCTGGCCTATTTATAGTGTCGAAAGGGCATATGCCGCGCGACAATCTTGACTGTCGCGCGATATTCTACTTTAATGATGATTCTGACTCACTGCTGAGTCAGAAAATGGAGTGGTGGGGTGTTTGTCGCGCGACATGTGCCCATAAAGTTAGGATTGTCGCACGACAATCCTGTGTATGTCGCGCGACAATCTTGAATATCGTGCGACATTTCACTTTAAAATATGTTTGTTTGGCCAACAAACGCTTCCGGGGTAGTCTCGGGTGTTCGGGTGAGTTCCGGAGTTCAAAAACAGCAGTTCTCGAAGGTCGTTAGGGTTCTTGCAGGGGTCACGGATCGGGGTGTCTACACAAAGTAAAATGAATATTTTCTTATAAGTTGTTTGTTGAATGCATACATGGGGCTTGGGTTTGATATCTAAACATGTATTTGTCAATTTCTCCATGATTTTGTTGTTAAATATTATTATTTGTTAAAGAAGTGTGCTATGGGTTGAGTATTACTAGCCCTAAGTAATAACCATTAGCATATGTACGCGTATACTTTGTTTACAGGCCATATATGTACTGTTATGACTTAGATAAGAGAACTCTTGTGAGATTTGGACTTAGTGCTATATATATACATATATATTATATGTGAAAATATTTGGAGGTGTACAATCTTGACAAGTATATAAAGTTAGTATGAAACATATACGCTAACGAATAAGAAATTGGAATATGTATATACATTAATAAATTAGTGGGTTTAAAGCATGTTTTGCCAATGATTCCTCATGTCCATGATATCATTGATGTACTTAAGCTACTAGTTCGTTCTTCATGAGATTTGTTGGAAAGTTGCCAGTCCGTAACTGTGTCGAGCAGGCTCATAATATACCTTTGAATTGACAAAATGTATGAAAAACCATTGGGGTATTTTAAATTAAAAATAAATATTAAATATTATGAGTTATACTTGGCTTGGTGTCGATTTGGAAAATTATTGTGAAACTCCCCAATCGATAAAACTAGTGAATAAATTTCTTGACTGAGCAACTAGTTGACGGACTTGGCGAACCTGACTTAAGTACAATAATGATATTACTTTATGAAGAGAGTTAACTATATGATTAGAGATATCTATGTATATGTGATATATGCATATTTTCAGTACATATTTGATTGATATCTATAATTTACCTGATATGTACTATTTTCGTAAATCATGTTATTTTAAGTACGGGCAGGCCTTTGGTAGGTAGAGATACTCTTAAGATATATATATATATATATGATATGTATATATAAGTATGTGTATGACGCGTACCTCTTATCAATATATTCTTTTAAGAATACTTTCTCTATTATCGTTTGATTCTTAATGCACTAGTGGTCTATGGGGTTGACCTAGCCTCTGCGGCTACATACCCTGGTCCGTGTAGAGGGACCCCGTTTTTAGAGAGGCATACTCTATGGTCCGTAGGGGGACCTCGCTATGCGGCATACCCTACACCATTTAGGTGGTCCACGGGGGGACCCAGCCTTGAGGGATGCATACCCTAGCCTTGGGGGCTTAGATCTGGATCGTAGTGCACTATTGAGTAAACCCTAGATGTTAGAAGTTGGATACGATATGAGCAGCTGAGTGAGATTAGTGCCTACGTCCGTTTTACGACTATACTTCTCTTATGCTCTTTATTTGTATGATATATTTTTGTATTTTAATTTATCATACTTTGGAGATGTATATATATATATATATCTTGGTATTACGATTACATACATCTGGGTGGTACTTTTGTATACAAGCTTTCTTGTATTTTTGAGATGAGGTAGTAGCTGGTAAGCATTGCATGAAAAATGGTTTTCATTGCATTAATATATATATGTATATATCTATAGGTATTTATAAAAGTCATAGTAATGGTGTAGATATACACGCATGATCATAACAAAACTATTTTCATTATAATGCATCGCATGCATGGTTTTAGAAATTATTTTGTATACAAAACCTTATTGTTCCCATTGAGCATGTGTTTGGCTCACTCCCATTTTCTAACAGTTTTGCAGGTACTTCTTTGGGGTGATGCGAGTACGGATTAGACCATCTGATGACCATAAACGGATGTAGTCGTCCGAGGACGATTTGTAACTTAGGAATTATTTATATATTAGTACCATTAGTACTATTTGTGTCATTAAATTGTATTCATTTATATTCATTTGAATTGTAAAGGCCTTTTATTAAACTTAGGACCTCGTTGGAGGAATTGTCTTATATTGGTTTATTGATTTCTATTGACTTAAAGGTGTGGAGTTAAAGTTTTAGATAAACTTTATTTTCATATTTACAGGTTTGGTTTTGTTGAAAATACGAACTCCACATGCCGAATTTTTTCCTAAAAATATGGCATTTTATGATATTTTCAATCATATCAGTCTCACGCCATGTATTTCAAACCCGCCGTCGTGTACGACACCGTGATTAACCGAGCCCCGGAGTTCTAAACCTCATAACTGAATTTGGGGCATCACACAACCCATACCTCCACATCATCATTGGAGCCACTATATCAGTATAGTGCTTCAGGAAGAAGTCCTTGGCATCATCAATCCAACCTAACTTCACTAGGTCGGGCCTTTTTTCTTTAACTGCAAAGGAAAGAATAAAAGGATAAGGTAAGCCCCCCTTTTCCTTTTTGGCATAAAAGGAGACATGCAATGCTAGAAGAAAGAAAAAGGACTTATTGATGAAATCTGGCTCCAAAACCCAGCATTTGAGGTTGTGGACACTAGGATACCTCGAGTCGTGCTCCCAATCCACTCCTGAGATAAAGAAAAATTTCTTTTTCCAGTTAGGGATGCTGTCAGGGAGGCCGAATATAATCTTTGAGGACCCCAACCTCGAAGGACAGTTGAAAACTCCCTTGTTCTTTCCACCGCTATCTTTGGGTTGAAATAGGGTGATGAATTATTCGATTGATATCTCATGACTCTTTGCAGAGATAGCCCGCAAGATTAGCACTGATCCTACCAGGCAGGACCACATATTTGGACTGACCTGGGCTAGAGCGAGGTCCATGGTCACCAATAGCTCCCTCACCTGGTCGTCCATGGGGAACCTCAGCTCATGTTCGAAGGTTGCTTGGTAAAAGCAAACCTCCCCAGGCCTGCAATAACAGGCTCTACCTTTTGGGCCTGGCGCGCTAACCCTGATTGAATCAGAGATTCAGTACTTCCTCTTGAAATTGGGGATATCGGGGGCAGAGAAAGTCGATGGAATGTGGAAAGCGGCCAAAGCGCTGAGATATTCCGTATACTTCTTAATACCTTTGGCGTCATTCGATAAAGGGGGAGGGAGGCAAATGCATGCTAATTCCTCATCGCTGTCCACAATTTTTATTGACCTAATTTCGGGGAGAGTGGGTGCATTTCCTACAAAAGAGGCCTCGTTTCCTATAGAAAAGCCCTACTCTGTGTTAATAGGAATCTCCAAGTTTTGGCCATGGCTAGTAAAATGGTCCATGAGGAAGGCTAGGGTTTGTAGAGAAGTGGTAGGAGCAAAGTATGGAACACGGTCAATGAAATCTACTAAGGAAACACTTGAAAATCTCCTAAAGCTGTGATCTAGAGAAGGTTTGTCAGCCAGAGTAATCGAGAATGTGGTGAGTGAAAGTCTTGCGAGCTCTAAAGTGCCCAGGGTTCAATTAAAGGAGAGATGAAAAGTAAAATTTCCTCTTAAGGCAAAAAGGGTTTATATAAGGTGTGTAAGAGAAGTTAAGTATCTATTCAAAATTTTAACTGTCCACTCACAAACCCATTAATGCATGTTTGCAAGTTCTCCAAGAAATACGGAACAACCACGCACTACCTCGTCAAACAGTAACGGTCATATCAAAGAGCTTAGGATCAAAAGGCAGGTCCCCAAATCAAGTCAAGAGACCCCCAGTGTTTAGGATATCCACTTGATCCGATGTGGGCACTAAACCCGACCTCTCCAAGAGCCCGTGCCACGCGTATCCATCAAACAGGGCTCAGGACGACTTCCAGAATTGAGCAAGAGCTTTTATCCTCGCCACTCAGCTCCTCTGAGCAAAATGACAAAGATAAGGGGCAATTGATGGTGCAAATTATTAATCAAATTTACCCTGTCAACCACGAGCTGACGCGTGGCAGCCCACGTCAGCTATCAGACCTGCCCTAGTGTGAGGAGGTCGAAAGAGCTCTATTGAGTCACCATAAGGAGGATAAAGCCCCTCAAGAATTGGGTACCTACTCGAGACTTAATTACAAACGGTGAATCATGGAGCTCGGATTCCAAAGCTCTTTCGGCGAGCTTTGGAGCTCCTTCTCATTCAACCACTCTGCCAGAGTGGTTTGCAGAAGTATAGGCGACTGCCACCTGCTCTGCAAAGCGCACATAATGCCCTTTGCCTTTCATTAAATGCACACCAACTGCATTTAATGCACTGGAATTCCTGGAGAAGCATTATGAGGATAGAATAGTTAGAGAGACTTTTATGAGTTTGTAATAGTTGTTTGTCTATTATCAATAGAAAGCAAACCGATCTCCTAGCTCTATTTCAGAGGGGAGGACTAACCCGTATCTTCATACGAGGCCAACCTCCTCTATACATCTTTGATTATGTTATTTTGTTGAGCTCATCATACCAATCATCGAATCTATCATTTGACTGTGTAATCTAAAATACCCTTCTAGATTTTAGCACCAATAGAAATAATATAATATTATATAATATATATGCATATACAGATTATATACATATATATTTTATAGACATATAAATACAAAGTAAGAAAATTACAAAATTAATTATATCGGGGCAGGTACGAGGTGGAAACAACCATACCCGAACCCACCCCCGATTATTTGTTCTTATACCAGCCCATATTGGGTAGGGAACTCGTAGGTACCGGAACCCGCGAATATGTTTGCCATCCTTACTGATCTCTCCCTTGAGCTCTTATAGAAAAAACCTCTCTAAACTCATCTTGAAACACTTAATTTTAAATGAAATAAAACTAAGGCTAGTATTTATAGTTAGTAGGTGCCACGAAGGACCAGCACATCAATGTTGCACAATTTTAGTGTATTAGTCATAGTGCACGTGTGTTGCACCTGACTTTGCAACGAGTAATAAATTTATGAGTTATATTAACTGTAACTATAAACGTAGAATGGAAAAAGCAAATATAACTTTTGCAGAGTCTGCTACTTTTGTCTTTGGTAAGGATTTTGACCTTGAGGACCTTGTTCAGAACCTTAATTTATCTAGCATTAAGGAGACTCTTCTTAATATGAGAAAACTTTCTAATGTTATTGGTGATAGTAAGATTGATGAGAGTGATAATGATGACAGTCCGATTAATGATATGACTTTTTTGAATCGAGGTTGGGTTGGTGTTCAATGTACCGCCGGGGGTACAAGATCAAAAAGAATGCTTTGCATTCCATGTGAGATGTCCAAGAGAAACGGAACGAGGGGAAGAATTGACGAGGAATCTAGAACATCAAATCGTGAATGAAAAAATGTGACCCTTTCTTGTTATTGTCAGAGTTACCGGGGTTAGTATCTCCAACGTAATAAATCATATGGAGATTCCGATTAGGGTCATATTATATCCATTCTACAATGCCCATAGACGAAATGCTTCGTTTCAAATCAATTCTTTGCTAAAATCGCTTTGATCCACCCCCTCGGTATATCGGTTAAAAAATAATTATACAAATTAAATCATTTTTCAAAAATATTTAAACTTGAATTAGAAAAAATTTATACACGAATGTTATAATTTGAATAAAAAGAAATAAAGTTTAGGGTACATAAAAAATTGGAAATAAAACCGTGGCATGTATTATTTTTCGCCTCAGAGGTTTCAATACTTCTTGTTTTCTTTTTATTTCCCCCTTAGAATTTATCATTAGTATGTAAATTTATTTAAATAAAATATTGTTGTTAGACCACTTTCAGCTTTTGGCAAAGCAAATTATGTATTGGATGATTGTACATTATACTTTATGTGTAACATATTTTTACGGTTGAAGCACAATCTATTTTAACAAATATAATTACCCTCTAGTTCTTCTAATATTTTAGATGTTGTTAGTTTCTGGTTTTCAATTTTATATACCTTATACCTTAGATGCATATATAAGAAAATTCTAACATTGGAATTTCAAAAAACAAAAGAAAATTGTTCCTTAAAAAATATGAAAAACATGTATCGTATATATATATATATTTTGAATACCTTAGAAGTTAAATAAGGTTTTAATAAATTTTGTTGTGTATTAAAACACTAAAAATTGTTAGTTGATTCTTTTCTGTTAGTAAGATCTTTTATTTTTTTTGATATTTAATTTAGTTTGTGGGCTTGTTAATACTTTGAAATTGGATATAATTAATCATAAAAAAAGCTGTACCTCACATGTACTATTACTTAAATTGTTTGTGCAGTAGGTAATTTTTTTTTCTCTTGAGAAAGTTATATCTATACAAGAATGGTATTTATTCTATTAGTTAGTTCATGCTAAACTCGAATTTTGGATGTTTTTCTTATAAATATTTATTAAACTTGATAGATTTATTTTAACCTAGCATATTCTGACAGTAATTTGATTGGTGTGCAAATTATACAAAAATAAACAAATTTACATTGTTCCAAGAGTAATTTTATCGGTGTGCAAATTATACGAAAATAAACATATTTACATTGCTCTGAGAGTAATTTTATTGGTGTGCAAATTATATTAAAATAAACAAATTTACAGTTTAGAGTAAATGCGAGTTTAAATTATCTAATGTGTGTACATCAACATATAGGATTCAATGACGAGTTTAAAGTTAGAGAACTTATCCTTATACTATGCAAATGAACAAACTTAATCGTAGAATAATTGAAGAAAAAATATTTAAAGTGAATTAATTAGGAATAAAGTACTCTATTTTTATTTATTTAGTTAAAAAGCTACTCTATTTGGTTTTTAGTTAAAAATATCTATTTTAATTATAATCAAATTAATTTGAGGTCTAGCTAGTTAAAACTCCCCGTCCCCTTTCACATTGTAACTATTATTAACATTAGTTAGACATCCACTCCTATTAAACATATAAGACTCTTGTTCACCGGTGGAATTAGAGGGGGACCCACTTGCAAGGGCGGAATTGGACCCTAGTCAGTTAGGCTTAAGCCCAGTAAAAAATAATAATTTATCTACTAGTAATTTAAAAAAATCTACATACATATATGTTTGGCCCATTATTCAACTCCCCCAGCTCCTCCCTTCCAAATCTAGCCCACTATAATTTTAAATGTCTAAAGAAAAAAAAGAGTCTCTCTGGCACCGACCCATTAACTCACTCTAGTACTCTATCTATCTAGTAGCAATGCACAGCCCCACATGCCACATGAAAAAATCACAACAAACAATATTAATAATAAAAAAGTAAAAGCTTCACTAAAAAGACAAAAAAATGTTAATAAATAAATAAATAAAAAAGGCCCTTTATTTCTCTTGCGCGGCAGGAGACAGGAGACTACTTCTTCCCCAACTTTAGTCTTTTAACTCTTTATACAACTTCCATCTTCTATTCTTCTTCTTCAATATGCTCCATTTTTATTTTCGACCACTTCTCAATAATTTTATTCGTCTTCTTTATTCAATATTTCTCTCTTCTGTAAGCTCATAATCTTGATATTTTTATTTTTTTTCTCTTTATTTATTTATTTATTATGTTCACATTAATTTAATTTATATTTTGTAATTTGTGAAAGTTTGGATCATTACTCATTTGAATTATAAAAGCTTTGTGTGGCTGTGTGCACAATATACTTAGCTCCTTTGAGGTAATTTTTTAAAGTTTAAAGCCATAATGCTTATTTAATTCATGTTAATTTTGTTATACCTTATAAGTTAGAAATTAGTCTTCTTAATTTTTTAAATATTGAATTATTAGTTACTTAGTATTTAGATATTATAGTTTAAATGTTTAATATTTATTTAGGTTAAGTTAGTGTTTATATTTGAATATTGAGTTGTTTATTAATTATTATAGTGTAATAGTGTTTGTATTTGAATATTGAATATTTATTTTGTATTGAGATTATAGTTGTTTATTTATTTGTGTTAATATTATTTTTTTAGGTTATAAACTATGAAACAACATCAACCACCAAACAAAAAAGGAAAAACTCTTTTTTCATTTTTTGAGAAGAAGAAGAAATCGGATGTTGAACATTCTAATGTTGATAATCAAGTTCCCAATTTTCAAATTCCTATGGAACTTTTTTTTTTTAAATACTAGCCCCCCCTCTCGGAAGAATCCTGGTTCCGCCCGCTTGAGTTGTAGCCAACCCCAAAAGAAATAATGTTTATTAGCCTATTACTCAACATGCATTGTACATTGCTTGTGAGCCATTGAAAGTAAGTAATATTATAAAAATATGAAATTTTATTGTTTAATATTTTTTAACTTGTATTTTTTTGTTGTTGTAGGGATTGAAATTCACAAGAGGTTATATTTAATTTTGAAGTCCTTTCATATTTAGGGGTAAAAATTTTATTATTGTTCACTGTTTGCTATATTAATCTTTATTCTTTAAGAACTCTTATCAATGTAGTCTTTAATTCTCCGGGTTTTGTCATTAACTTTCACATGTATTTTAATTAATTTACTAGTATATTTCGGAACCCAGCCTTAAACTTTGAAATTAAATTTTGGGAAAAAATTAGCCCCATACATTTTCAAGCCAAACACATATATATACCATTATTTGGAATTTCTTATGCTTGGAAACGCAAAAAGAATAATTTTTTGTTATAAATATTTTCCTTGGGAAATAATTTTTAACAAACTTTCTTTTTACAAGATATTCAAAAATAGGGTTTGTTTGAAAAAAAATTCTGCAATGTTAATTATGCAAAAGAACTAGAGAACAATATTTTTATAAATTAGGGGCCTATATTTGACCAAACTCTAAAAGGAGTGCAAAATTAACATTGTAGTAAATTTTTCTGTAGGTCGGAAAATACCCTAGAGGGGGGGGTGAATAGGGTTTTAAAAACTTAATGCGGAATTAAAACGTTTTTAAAATATTTAAGCAAAGCAACTTAGTTAAATAAGTTTATCAAGGAAAACAATCAATTAAATAATCAATCCAAAGAATAAGCAACAATATAAGTAACTTCAATCAATTAATATAACAAATAAATAAAGAGATTGAGTAAGAAAGATTGAACCAATTTGAAGTCGAAGATTTTTTGTCCACACGGTTCGGCTTGTTCCCCCTACTCCGCGCTCGGTTAGTTCCCCGAGAACTTCCACTAAAACCGATCTCCTTCCGGGTGAAGATCAAACCACTACAAGTGTATTCTTCTCACACACTCTACAAGTATTGCTACACCACAATACTCTCACAAGATACCCTCTTGCTAAACTATGAGATACAACTCTCACAAATATGATTTGAATAAGTTTTGGTGGCTAACACCAATGTACAATATCTCTCTTGTATATAACAAAATACAAATGAAGCTCACACTAAGAGATATCAAAATTGATCAAAGTATATAGCTCAAAAATGAAAGATTGATCAATTAAATTAATTGAATACTTGAATAACTTTGTATATATATAAAATAAGTTTGTAGAATGATTCAAGTGTGTTAAAACATGTCTAAGACATCATATTTATAGCTTACAAAATCATATGGCCGTTGGGGATGATTAAGAGAGGTTTTGGCTCCAAGGTATACATTTTCAAACTTTCCAACAGCTAGTTTTGACAAAAAAATTTAAAATTGTTTTGTTAATTTCTCTCAATTAGACCGTTGGATCATGCTCAAATTTTAGTCAAAATTTCCAGGAGATGTTGTCTAACTACTGTAAAAATTTCCAAATGATCGGAGTTCGGGAAGGCCTCCATCTTACCATTAGATCAAAACTGGACAAAAATTGAGCGAATTTTAAACGAAAAATAAAAATATTTTTTCAATTTAATAATTTAGTTCCAAATAAAATTCTAATAATTTTTGAACCTCAAATATGTGTTTCTAAGATACCCATTTTTATTATAGCTTAAAATATGATCATTTAAAATTAATATGAATTTATTTTGAAACTCGGTTTTTGTAAAATGATGTTTTTCAAATAAATTCAATTTCAAGCTAGTTTGAATCAATCTTTAAAAGATGTAAGAATATGTTTGAGCTATAGGAATTTGATCAATAAAGTATCTTTACATAAAATCTAAGCACTCACTCCATTTAATGATAATTCGAGTCTTCGTGATGCTTGATTTTCTTGTGCGTATCTTTACTTGTTTGATGTTCTTGATCCTTTCTTGGTTTTGATTCTTTGTGAAGCACATGGAGATCATTTGAGTTCATTTCTTGTGAGTGAAAGCATTTGTGGAGCTTTGTGTGAGAGTTTGACTATATCGGTTTGACGTCACACTTGGTTGAAAAAGATATCGGCTAATGGCTATCATCATTGGAACAACCGAGTTAAATAACACTATATTAACTTATTGTAATTATCAAAATAAGATTAATTGACCTTAAGGTCAACATTTTCAATTGTATTTTTTTATGAAATCAGGCAACTTGCTCGTCATGGTGGAATCAGATACGAAGCCGGTTCAGTAAATCAGAGGAGGAGGGCATTGCAGCGCTCTGTGGTGTATTTGGACAAACCGCAACAAGAAAATCTGGAAAGGCTCGAGGTTCCATGTCAGTTCAGTGGTGATAATGGCTAAGTCGCTACTGCAACAATGGCATTCGTCGAAGGAGAGTAGCTGGCGGCCGGCATTGCAGAATGTAGTGGGTACGGAGTAGCGGGTGTGTCCTCCATTGGGCATCACGAAGTGCAATGTCGACGCAAGTGTCGATCTGTCAAATGCAAAAGCTGGCTACTGTTTTATATTGAGAGACCAATTGGGTGAATTCATTGCAGGAGATGCGGGGAACAACAATTTTACTCTTCAATCGAAAATTGTCGAGGCCATAGGGATTCAAGAAGCTCTGAGCTGGCTGAAGAGAAGAAACATGCAAAAGGTTATCTTGGAAACAAATTGTCAAGTATTTGTAAAGGCTTTTCATAATATAGAACCGAACTTGTCAGTTTTCGGACTAATCATTGATGATTGTTGTGCTATTGCGTCAACCTTAGAGTCATGCAAGGTAAAGTTTGTTAAAAGAACAGCAAATAATGTTGCTTATAGAATAGCTAGGGCGACTCTTTCATTGTCTGTCTTTGAGGAATGGGAGCATGTTCTCCCTTATTCTATTTCTAATGTACTCGTTATCAGTTAAGTAATTTATTCCGATTTGGTTTTAAAAAAGAAAAAAAAAATTGTACTATATTTTTTTAGCATATTATTATAAATAAGTGTTTAATTGACGGTACTTTAGAATAATTTTAACAAATTACATATTCAAAACCTACTTATTAATAAAATGCACATAATAATTTTTTTGAAGTTATGCAAAGTTAAGTTTGCACTCCCTATTTTCTAAAATATTATTATGTATTTGTGTTCATTTGACGTTGTTTTAAAGTATTATGAATAAAACATAAGAATATATTTATTAAAAAATATAAACACATCATGCAAACACAAATTTGCATTTTTTTTATTGCAAAGTTAAGTTTGTACAAAACATAATTTTGTGCAAACTTAAGTTTGCACTCAGACAAAGCTTTTATTTTAAAATGCAATTGATAAACAAGACCTTGTTTTAGAATGATAATGATATTTAGGCCCTTATTTCTAAAAAATATTATTCGTTGGTTTTTTTTTTGTGAAAAAACATTGTCACGCAAGGCATTTTACCTCATTTTCAGTTCTCCTTTTTATTACTAGTGCACCCCATAGTAAAATCTGGAATCCGTTCTTGCTTTTGGTCTTGATATCCCTTCGATGTAATTCTATTTATTTTTTGTATGTTCAAAGTTATTTGATTGTGGTATATAATATCAAAATTAAATTTTGGTTGAAAGACCCACCTCTAAATAAAGCCTTGTATGTGATCAACATTTCTTTATCTCTTTTTTTTGTTTTGTTTTTTGAATTATAGTCTATCATTTAGTTCATATCTATTTTGTTTCACAAATGATGAATACAGATTAGACTAAAAAATTAATGAATTTGTGATTATATTTATGTCAATTAAACTTTTGTAGTAGTAGTGGTGGTGGTGGTGGTACTACTACTACTACTACTACTAATAATTGTTGTAAAATAATAATATAACAATATAAATTATTTTTTGTAGTTCCACTATTTAACTTATGCGTAAACTCAAAAACTTTACGTACATTAAAATATTAAATAAATTAGAATTTTACGGTCCAAATATAATTCACTGTAAGTAGTAGAATTATAATGGGCTAATAATAATAATAAAACATAGATTTGTCAGAATCCTAATATAAATAGAATATATTATTGGTATTCAGATTTTTTTTAATTTAATAATTAGTATAGAATAAAAATTCATAACCAATTGATAAAAGTTCAAAATACTTTTAATATAAATCAACAATCAATTAGGATTTTATGATCCAAATACAATACATTATTAGTAGTAGAATTATAATGGGTTAATAATAAACTTAAAACGTAGATTTGTAAGAACCCTAACATAAATAGAATATATTATTAGTATTTAGATGTTTATTTATATAAGGTTTTTATATTAGAATCCTAATGGAAGTATAATAGAAATTAGTGTTACTTGAAATATAAAAGCCATGTGGTTTTCCGGAATATATTTATATTAGAAAGAACAAATAGAATATGATCGAATATTTAATTAATTGTGAGTACTTTTAGTTTAATAATCAGTATATGATAAAAATTTCTGGATTAGTTACACTTTTGACCCTCGAAATATGGCCCTTGTACCACTTTAGTCCCAATATATCAATTTCGTCAGTATGAACCCTAAAGTTTGCAAATTGTTCCACTTTTGTCCAATTTCTAACTTTTTGTTAAATTGGCAAACGAAGATGATATGACCAAGGGAAAAATTGACATTTTCCTATTGATTTTCATCCCCAATGTAGTAGTTTCATTCCATCCATCAATAATGAAACCACAATCTCCCTTTTTCTCCTTAAAGAAATTCCTTATTACTTCCCTCAAATTCTAGCTCTCCATTTCCATTGTTTCCTCCACTCTCTCCCTCTTATTCCTCTCCTCCTCCTCCTTCACTAACTGATTCGTAACCTTATTCATGCTCTCCACGGCACTCCACTCCCTCATTTTCACCACTTATAATCACTTGTGAATCTTAATGGAGGATGTTCTACATCATAAACCCTTACTTTATGCCCTCCTCATCAACATTCCTCTAACTCATGCCGCACTTTGTCTCTCTCGCTTCCCCGATAACCAATCTATTTTCGACCTCTTCTTCTCCATCTTTTTTGTTATCGATTTTTTGGCCCTTATTCAGATTGTTCGTTCCTCGTTTATCACCATCTCTTATTATACTTTATCTCTGAGGTTGTTGTCGATCGAGGGCCCTACTTGTATGGATTTTGGGGATCCTATTTCATATACGCCTTCACTGCTAGGCTTCAATATTTGGCTCGAACAAGCAATCAAAGAGGATTCTACGAAGAAAATGGTGCAAGTATCCGATAATGATGATGATCATCATCATGATAAGGATCATAATAAGTTATCGCTTATCAGTAGTAGTACTTCAGAGTATTTTGGGGATGTGGGAATTTTGTAAGTAAAAATTGGAATTAGGCTTATGCAGTAAACTTTTAGGATTACGTTACTTCTAATTAGTTAGTTTAGTACTAATTGTTTGATGAATGTTGATGATGATGATATGAAATGAATATTTGTTACAACCCTTTTGAGAACTTGCTATTGATAATTGATAATTTATAATCCCTTTGTGATTGATTTGTCATGGACTTTATTTTCTTTTATTTGCATTTGTGTTAGGTTTGGTCGGCTTCTCCATAATTCTTCTTCAGGGTCGTTTGATTGCCAATTTAGGTATTTTTGTTGCTATGTCAATATAGTACTAAATGCAACTATGATACTACTGCTGCTATAATGATTAATTTAGCGTTTGTTTTGTCCCGACTTATTAACTTCACTCTTTTGTTCTACCTGCAGTAAATTTGTTTGGATCATTTGTGAAAATTGAAGTATAGTGTTTTTCACCCGTCTCGTCTTGAATATAGCATTTTTCACCTTTAATACTCTATAGTTAGACTAGGTTGGAGCGGGTCAATGAAGGTCGGCTCGGGTTTGAGCCTAAGTATACTAAAAGGTGGGTCGGGTTCGGGTTTTTTAATATAAAACCCACCCCGGCTAGGTTCGGGTTTGGCCAAACCCTTATTTAGAAGGTGAAAATTTATGTGTACTTAGGGCCTTCCATTAATTGGGGATTAAAATTAATAGAAAAATGCCAATTTTTCCCTTGGTCATATTATCTCCGTTTGCCAATTTAACAGAAAGTTAGAAATTGGACAAAAGTGGAACAGTTTGCAAACTTTGGGGTTCATACTGACGGAATTGATATATTGGGGACTAAAGTGTCACAAGGGCCATACTTTGAGAGTCAAAAGTGTAATTAACTCAAAATTTCTAACCAATTGATAAAGGTACAAAACACTTTTAGTATACATCAACCCACCTCATTGACATTTTTATAATTAGTATAGATGACTCGAATTTGCATGCTCTTGGGACCCCCACTACTGCACATCGGCAGGCATAATCCTGCTACATCGATGCGCTGGACCACCCAAACCTGAGGAGCCAATTTCGATACTAAAAATTTGTACAATAAATTTATAGACTTTGCATGCGTTGATGAATGAGTCAGGAATTCATGTAATAAATCTATTAAGCTACATCATTGTTAGAACTGTTGCAATGAATACACCAAATCGGACGATATCTTATGCCATTTCAAATCCAATGAACGATATTAAATCCATTACGTAGTATTTATCGTTTACGATCGTCGTAGTAAATATTTAGTTGCATCTTCCAGTAGCTGAACTTCCGTGTACTAACTTTTAGTGCACTTACAGAAAGTAAAAGGCATATCTATGCTTCTACCTGAAAATACAAGACATAGTTACTAAGTGATGGTAGTCCCATTGCTTTATATATAGCTTATAAGGACAAACTAGTGTAACTTTAGTAGCACCAATTCTGATATTTACACAAAGGTTGAAACGAAACCATTGAGATGAGATCAGTAAACAGCAAGCTCGAGTGAAAATGCTGAAATGCAAATGACACAACTGAAAATAGACATGGCGGTAAATCTTCACCATATGCTTTCTTTCTCCTAACTTACAACCAAAACAGACAGTTTCCACACCTTCCCTAAATGGCAACCGCACTCACCAAAATCCTCTTCTCCTGTGACACCTGATATTTACAATTCGTAGACAAGAAGATAAAAGCATTTGAAAGTTGTGCTTGTATTTTTATCAGAATGAACCTCTAAATGACTGATGTTTGTTTGAATTCGACTTTGAATGCTGAATATATACCATTTGACAAGTTTACCTTTATTATTATAACAAGCATTAAAATCTCATGAACTTTTAGTGGATGATTGAATGCTGAATTTTAATCATATTCAGCTTTAAGAGGTCAGACCTAATAATTTTGTTGAATGGCCCTCCATTTAGTGGAAAGAATGAAAAGAGGTAAAAACAAGCCACCCCTAGTTAAATTGATTTCATTCAAGAAAAGAAGAATGTGAATGACAACATACCTGGAAAATGCAAGTGATGAAGTATTTGCTAGAGGTGTAATCATCTGGTGGAGGTTATTGTAGTGGATTCTGGTTTGATAAGAACAACTTCTTGGGGTAAAAGAGTGTATATGATATGCAGTTCTTCAAAAATTCTCTTCACCTCTAAAACAAGCTCGGATCTTCGCCTGGTCTTCTCCCCATAATCTTGAAAGTTCATTGTATGATTGAAATTGATTGCCATCTTTATGCTGCTCACATTCTCAATCTCCTTCACCACTATACAGTGGTTAGGATGCCAGTGATGTGGAGTTCTCTCCAAGTACCTGAAAGAAACAAGGAGAACGTGTGGATTTATCGAATTAGTATAATTGTAACAGAGCAATTTAACATCGAGCATCTGCACAGCAAGCATTTATACTGGTACATTGTTCAGGCGGAAGCTATTTTGCTTTGACAATAGAGCCAAACTATATGCAGTGGGATTGAAACCCATACCCTCCAACATCTACACGTGTCTTATCTGTTCAAGTAAACACTGTCACATTGCTTCAAAATATATTTATAATTTATTTATTATCAAGAACTGTGGTGACGGGTAAGGTGTGTTCTCCGGGGGCTAGTATATAAAGAACCCATGTTCCTAATTCTGTTTTCAGAAGCTCAATTGTGACCATGAGGGAGGAGGATTGAGGAATTGTGGATATTGGTCACAATGTTGAAAAGAGAGGAAAGGGAGCAATTTATTGGATCAGCCAAGCATCTAAGCACTGCAACACATTCAAGAAAATCCACATAAACAAAAATCCCAAAAGCACAACTCAAAAGCAAGTGCAAATGCAAATGCATCTCAACCACTGGACACTTTCTCACTCATGGATCTAAGTGCAGAGGTGTGGTTTAAATTCATTTAGGCTATAACTTTTGAGACATATTTTGGGCTCCACCGCGGTTCTCATTAACATATTTTGTTAGAATCAATCAAAAAATTAAGTTTCCTCATTATTATTATACCCAGTCAAGAGAGGTAGATTAGGAATTGGTAAAACTTACTTCTTTACCCTATCTTTAAGAGCTCCAATCTTTTCCACTGGTGTCATAAAATCAATTGAGAACTCCAACTTATCCCCCATATCCGGGCTCCTATAGAAATTGCTGATGGGCTTCATGGACAAAACTGAATTCGGATAGTATATCTTTTCATTATCATATCTCAAGAAGACTGTCGTTAAGATATTCATCTCTTCTACTATCAGCTGTTAAAATACAAGAAAATCAAGTGCCAAACAGAGTAAGGTGTATTTGTTTTATGTCTTAATGTTGAATGGAAATTTGGCATCAAGAGGTAGAAATGGTGTATGTTTTCTTGCTTCATAATGCTAGATTGGATTACAATTCAGCATTCAACATTAAGAGGCAAGTCTTGTGTTGAATGCTTAATTTAATTTTAGTACAATTTTATTGCAATTGTACTCTTAGGCTCCGTTTGATTGCAAAGTGGAAAAGGAAAATAAATTGAGTTAGTTTTGTTAAAAAGATGGAAAATAAGTTGAGTGATAGAAGTGATATCCTCTTGATTTTTAAGTTTTTTCATGAAGAAATTTTCTTTGCTTAGTGGTGAGTAAAAATTTTCCACCAAAAACATTGAAAGGTAGGATATATGTTCATAAAATGAGTAACATCTCTCACCTTATTTTCTATCTTCTCACACAAACTAAGTAAATTTATTTTCTTTTTCCATCTTTGCAATCAAACGGAGCCTTATTCTCTTTATTCAGTAGGTATTGATGTATATCATAATAACAAGTGGGTAATTATAAAATGCCATGTATTCAACAATCAGAGCGGAACAAAATCAGACATATTTTTCAGAGGTTTTGTTAAGCATTAAGCATTCAGAATTCAGTATTCATCATTCAAAGGCTGAAAAGCAAACTGCCCCTAAATCAAGAAAATAGTATAAATGAACAACATGCATTCAACAGGGACATCACCTGAGTACCATCAATTACGCAACGATCACCAACATCAAACGGGTGCATCACAAAAACAAATATGATTGCTTCAAAAATAGTCTTGCAAGTATTTCCGAACATAAAAGCCGCCACCACAAGCTGTGACGAGAGAAGGACGAGTACTTTGGTTGATGCTATTTCCATCAAAAGAAGCCACACAATTATAAATATAACGACAAGGATCCCTGTTACAAGTTTGTCCAATTGCTTTACAGCCGTCTTGGTATCGGTTAATGCGTGTGCTAGAGCTTTTCGACCATTATACACCTTCACCTGCACAAATGAGTAGTTCCAATTTTCAAAAGAAACTAGTGGGTCATCTGTTTATATGCAAAAGAAACTTCAGGATTCTGTTTAGCTTTGTTTAGTTCCAACAAAAAACCATACAACAAGAACTACAATATGCTGTCGTATATTGTATAACCAATAATTATACGGATATATCTCAGTTTAGAGAGTGAAACAAGAATGCAGACGATTTAAGCGAAACTAGCGGGGAACTGAAATGTTTTATCTTTTTTATGACTTGGCCCCCGTTTTAGATGTGAAACTAGATTTACTCCCTGTTTTCATTATTTTTGTTGTAAAAAAGGAAGACATTCTTACATAAGTTCTTGTATCACTATGAAAAAGAAAAAAGAACTTACCACCCAGTCCATCAAAGATTTCCTATCGATCCGTCCAGTATCGGCCACGTCCATTAGTGGAAACACAAGATCCACCTCCTCCTTAATCATGAATCTCCTCAGGTCCATCTCATAAATTTCACTACACATTTCGAATGCAACTAAAAATCAAACAAACCGTACAAGAAAACAAAGGGGAGAAAAACTAAAATCAACACTAATGAGACATGTTTAAACAGGCATAATATTTTGTTTCTCACTTGCAACCAGGCTGAGCAACATTCCTGAAAATGTGATAGGCAGCGGCAATGGCTTCCATTTCACTGGTGATCTCCTTATCTGCCTGTTCACCTCCATTATTGTAAGTGCTTTCTTCGAGTTCATTGGAGAAGGTATACAGCCCGGACTTGGAGATCACATCAACTAACATCTTCATTGTCCAAGCAGAAACTTTTTCTTGCTTCATCTGATGAAGCTTGTTCATATCAATCACTTCCTTTTCCTTTCCCTCCTTCCCCTTCTTGGTGCTTCGGAAACTTAAGTGACTTGCAATACTATGCGTTCTCCCAAGCATCTCGGCTGTCTCCAAAAGTGGAGGCCCCGATAGTGTCAACACAACGTACTGATGGAAAATCGATTCTTGAACTCTATCGAAGAACGTGTTGACATGGAAATTAGCCGCCAAAATCTTTAGCAACAAAGTCTTTACTAGCCACAAGAACCCTCCAATGAGCAAAGAAATAATAGTCCAAGTAACTGATTCCAAGACCCGGGTAGCGAACCGTGATCGCTTGACCCCGTGGTTATTAAACAAGGAAAGCCAAGTAATAAGAACCAAACTCAACCAAATAACAACTTGAACATTCTTCTTCAAACCGTGAACAAAATACAACACCTTCTTTTTCATCAAGTAGTTGAGTTCAATCAACAAAACAACAAAATGCATAAACCAATTGGTAACCAACATCCCACAGAAGGTAACCAAAACAAGCACACACCATTTCCAAATCTCCAAACCCCAAATCATTGAATGCTTCAACTCTTTAACAGTCAAACTAACAATTACACATCCCAAAATGCACAAAAACGCCACCCATTCAAATAAAACCTTTATTTTCACCCTCTTATGCTTCATTTTTTTTCGAACACTCACTTTTTTATAGATCTCTTCATCTTCATCCACTTCATTCACACTTCCCGGAGACCTCATCAAAGGCGTTCTAGGAGTTATAGACGCAGTCCTAATAGTCGCCTTAAGTGTATTATTAGGCGATTCAGCTCGACTAGATACATTTCTAAGAGGTGAATATGAGCTAAGCAGTTCATCATACTCATTGGGATCAATAAGACTAGACTGTTCTCCAAATCTCGATTTTGGTTTCGAGTACACCGACCTCGAGAACGATTTTCGCCGAGCGAGGGTTTCGGCTGGGGGGATTCTCGGTGGCCTATTGGGGCTCGGAGCAAACACACCAACATCCGAAGAAGCATAGGTCATTGGTGCATATACTCTGTGAGGTGAATGATCAAGTTCAGCTTTATATTTGGTTTCATTTGAAGAATCTCGATTTGAAATTATTGAATTTCGTTCTTCGCCGGAGATCTGAACTACTACTTCACCGGATTTGTTCTCCGTTAGGCCGATTTCCGCCTTTTTTGAAACTTTACTGTTAGCATCCATTAAGATCCTATCAAGTGAAAAGAAAAAACAAAATCATCCATTATCATATGAACAAATCAAACTCCATTATCATATAAACAACTTTGCAAATTCCATTCCACCATCATATATATAAACAACAGTCAGCAAAAGGAAGAGAGAAAAAGTTTTCCGAGAAAGTGAGTTTCTTGGAGAATAATTAACAACTTTGTAATGATTTGACGTACTATTATCCATTTGTTTATGCTTAAATTTAGTTCAGAATAATTTCAACACTCACTACCTAAACCAAAACTTTCCATTTTAAAATTGAAAAAGTTGAAAAGCACAAAATTTGAAGGCATAAAGCGCGGCGTGCATATATATATATATATATATTATTGTAGGCTATGATAATTACCCTCTGAATTTGTATATTTTTAATGTATTTAAGGGTGATGTTCAGTCAAATATTATTATATTAATTATATATATAATAATTAATATGATAAGTACGTAATATTCTTATTAATTTGTGATAATGCTGTGGTGTAACTTATTATGATCTACATACCATAGTAAATACTCTATATTATTTAAAAAATCAAAATAAATAGTTTTAGTTTTGAAAAAAATTCTCAAATTGAATCGGTAGTCTTTTTAACATCATGTAAACATAATTAAAATTTTAAAATCACCAACTCCAATAGTAAAGATGTGATAATACCTACCATGGCCTATAATAAAAAGTATCTACTATTTCACTACTCATACACACACACATATATATATATATTATAATATATTATAAAGAACAAAGTCATTACATCAGCAATTTATCAAATCAATGGTTCATATTTTGTTACTATTAATTAGATAACTTTAGATCATTAGGTGTTGTTTGGTTGGGTTTTTAAAAATAATTTTAGGTGTTTATTTTAAAAAAAAAATTTATTTGGTTCACCCACTAAATTTTTTTTTTCAAGCAAAAAGATTTTTTTTTGAATTTTAGAAAAACTTTGAGAAATGAATAAATAACAAATATTATAATTTTTGTAAAATCTTAAAAATAAGTACCATATACAAATCGAATTTAAAAAAAATTTAAAAAACTATACTTAAAAATAAATTTTAAATTAAATATTTAAAAACTCCAACCAAACAGAACCTATTAAAACATCAAATTAATTAAAAAAAAGTCTACAATTTCTTTCCCTCTCTTATTCCACCAACTAGATTCACTTTTCTCTTACATTAACATCTTTTTAAAATTTAGAACTGAGTACACTAACTTTAAATTCAAAAATTAGAATTTTATAAAAATTATATATTTGAAATACACTTATCGAAATCTATAAAATAAGATATATCATAATTATAAAATTATATATATATGTAACCCACTTTTTTTCATTTAACTTATATTCAGATCATTTTATTGTCAATTTAAATAGATGTGAAATTTAGTTGCAACTTAATTTTTTTCGTTAGTTTAAAAATTTTAAAATTGTTTAGTATTTTACAAACTTAAATATTTTAAAAAAAAGTATGTTACTTTTTTATAGGATGTTACTAAGGCCAACTCCAATCCAACACCATCTCACCAAATATAGTGTGCATGCATTCCACCATTCCCCCCCACCCCCATTTTGCACCAACCGAACGGTATATTTGGCACCAAATTTGCTGTTGTCTACAGTGGCACACCAAATTTGGTGTGACACTGTAGGTGGACGGCATCCCCTATTTTTTATTTTTTTCAATTTTTATTTTAATTGTTATTTACTTTTAAATATTAATTAGGTCATTTTTATACTTCTAATTTAAAATTTTTAGTTTATTTTTTTTAATTAGCAATATTAATAATTTGTTTTATTTCCATAATAAATATGTTATGTTAATTTAGTGATTTTTAATTTTTTAAAATTATTATAAGGTAATTAATAATAATATCTATAATAAAATAATTAGTACAATATAATAATTTGTATGATTTGATAAAATAATAGAATAATAAAGAGAATATTCTATTTTTGGAGAGAATATACTTTTTTGTGTTATGTTTAGTGTTGTGGTTGGAATTGAATAAAAAAACATAGTATGAAAATGACACTATTTTTGTGCTAAATCAACACAAAAATAGTGTAATACGTTGGAGTTGCCCTAAGAATGGTATTATATGTTAATAATTAAAATTTAGGAAATATATAATGTTGTTGTACTAATAATTTTCTATTTTTTTTTACAATAATGACAAGTAACTCTTTTTATAAATTGCATTTTTTTATATACCAGTGAATAATTAGGGATGGTAAAATAGCCCCACCCAATTCTAATTAGGTATGGTAAATTAAAGAGTTCAGCTAGGTCAGGTTAGATATTCATTAGGTAGCTCAAGTTCGGAATTATAAACCATCTTTATCTATGATAGATAATTTATGTGAATATAGTAAAACTTGACCTATTGACATCCGAAGTATAACAATCATTAATTCACGACTTTGCTACTTTGTTGTATGATTTTTGGAATATATATGTAGTTTTCTTAATGTATATTTTGGATTGCTAGCTACCCTTTTTTTTCGATCTTAATATTTTCAAATTATTAATATCTTTTATGTCACCGTGCTATTCAGCACGGACAATACCTAGTATAATATATGATGAGGGTTCAAGTTAAACATGCATGTAAAAAATTAAAGTAATTGAAGATGCATAAGTTTCTCATCGTAATCATGTTAATTATATAGTGGATTATGAGCTTAACAAAAATCAAGTAAAAGTAATTAAATTGATTATTTGGTTATAAGATCGGATTGATTCGAAACTTTGCATGCTTGATAAACACAATAAAAATAGTTTTCTCTACCGGTGAAATTGTAATTTATGAATATAAGAAAAAGTTATGTATAGCTGTAAAACTTCTTATTCTTACACCGGTGTAACTTGAACATTCCCCATAATATATATTACATTTATTATACATACAGTTCGGATGTTAAGGACCAATTTGTTTTTTACTTAAATATGTGCAAACTATTTTGAGAGGGTAAACATATGAATTTTTTTTATGAAACTTGGTGAAAACGATGTCTAGGATTAGTAGATCATTTTTACCAAATTTCATCAAAAAAATTCAACCGGGAAGTGAGCTAAATATACATCTAAAATTTCAACGGCAAAAAATACACATATATACCAATTTAAGTTAATTCACTTCCCGGTTGATTTTTTCAATGAAATTTGGTGAAAATAATCTACTAATCATAGAAATTGTTTACACCAAGTTTCATCAAAAAAATTCATTCGTGATGCGGACTGTCCATATAACACACCTTTAGCGACTAATTTTCATCACCAAATTTTTTTCCAATGTTTTAACGACGAACCTTAAAAGGACGGTCCTTAGTAGAACGTACTGTCTGTTTGAGTTGGGAAAAATGGATATTAATTGAAAAAAATGGTAGATAGATAGTTTGGCTTCCGGGACAAAAAGAATGATTAATGTGAATTTGTGATGTAAGATTGAATTGGTGAGGGAGAAATATTTGATTACCGAAGAATAGTTAAATGAGTGGGTGAGTGTCAAAGTGGATAATATCGGGCTAGAAAGGGTGGTCGGATTGTCACACAGACCAAAGAATGTTAGACGGAGTATGAAATTTGAAGGATATAAATAAAGGGATTGAAAAATGAAAATGTAAGGAGAATGTAAGCAAAATGTGTGGAGTAGGTGATATATATAAGGTCATAAGGATATTAATATGAGTGATCGAGTGATACAAAGATAGAAAAACAAATTTGAATGAAAGAGAAAGAGGAATAAAAAATGGAAGATATTATCGTTTTTGTAAATGAGATTGTGGAGTGTGACTAGTGAAAGAGTCACAATGATGCTTTTCAGGTTGGAAGAGAGAGAGAGAGAGAGAGAGAGTTGATGTACTGAGAACAAAATGCATGTGGAAGAGGGAGTGAAAACCACCACGCGGGAGGTGGTCGACGCCCAAGAATTTAGCTCCATACAATTTGGTTACTCAGGTATCAGTCGCGCCACAATATGTGGCTGCCATATTCAAAATACTATTCATTGTGGCATAACCCCCTTCCCAGCCCACATACGCAAAAACAAAATATAATATATTGTGTGGCATATTGTAAGAAACTTAACCGAACTTAATTTTATCCTTTCCCTATATAAAACGGAACAGTGTTTTACCCTATCTAACTCAACCATTGCGAGTTCTCCTAAGGTAAATCTATCCACATATACTACAAGGCTCAACCATTAATGTGAATGCTCTTAGAGACCATCTAAAAGTAGAGAGTACTTTCACAATATCAATTCCCATTTTTCCTGTATAAACTATTGCATTGTAAAACATTTTTTTGGTTCTTCGTCTATTCATTTTATATGGCATCTTATTTTTTTTCCATTAATAATTGTATTAGAGATGCTGTTAATGGTTTAATTTAGTTAGAGGTACAATTCCGATATAGGGGGCTTGGGTTGCCGACATGTTGCTAAATATATATACAATATCATTAAAACGAGGCTGGACATAAATTCGTTGTGTTGGAACTTTAATCTTAAATCATATAAATTTTAGAATCCTAATTATATTTAGTTTTTAAGAAATTAATCTTTAATCTTAATTCATAATGATTTGTGGCATTCCAATGTCGTAATCTCCCTCAATAGGTTCTCTTGAAGATGAGGGAGATAAGTAAAGCATATAATGATTTGATTTGGGGACCATAACCTAAGGAACTATCTTTATATACTAGCTCAAATAGAGTTTTATGAATCCTAATACATGACTAGTATATATTAGTTCTCTACCTATTGCAAAGTAAATACCCATTAAATGCGCTATATATCTCATAATATAATTGATTACGCGGGTTGGTCCATTCTTGATCCGGGTGATCCGAGTAGGTGTATCGGTATAGCTGGAATAGACTGTACTGGTACACATTAGATTTCCAACTCGTTGTGCCCGTGTAATTTCCATATAAATAATCTAAAAGTACAAAAATAAGAAGTAGATAAGGGGAATGTGTGATTATTATTGCTGCATACTAGGGTGCAGGGAACATGGGCATTAAGTCCCCACTTGGAATTGGAATTGGAATTTTTATATGGTAGGTATGGTTCTTTTGTGTTTCTACGGGGTCATTCTGGGAAATTCAAAAGTATGAAGTTGTTTCTGTGAAACTTTTAAAACTCTTGGGTCTACTTTGTATTTGATACTATAGAAAGATTGATCTCACCATTTTCACCTTTGGCCCCATTAATTATACAGAACCATATATTGACCTTCAATTTAACGTCTAGAGTACTATTTATTTTTAGATTGAAAGATTACATAGACCCATATTTTATTTACGAAATATATCTTATCTAGCTTTTCTCATCCCCCTTTTTTTTTCTATTAAATAAAAGAAATGTCTATTTCTCTTCCTCCTAACTACAAACAATGAAAATCCTCCAAATCCCTAGAGAAAATGCATAAAATATATGTATAAAAATGTGTGTGTTTGTAGGGGGGAAATACTCTTAAATATTGAGAAAGTTATAATAAAAATTATTGAAAATGAAGATGTCTTTCAATGCATTAAGTCTAAAATTTTTTTACAAGTGTTTTTCTTGTACATTTCCTTATATAATTAATGTTTAATAAATAATTTTTTGGTGTTATTATTCCTTGTAATTTAAGAAATTACTTAGAGTTAATCAAGCCACTACTAAACTTAAATCATGCCTCCGCCACTTGCATATTATTAATTTTCTTTTGAGAATAAAAACTGCGGTTATAAAATAAAAAAAAATCCATACAACGTTGGTAGTTGAAATTTCTCTTTGATTTTCTGACACATGATTAAATCATCAAACCTCACAATAAATAAAGAAATTTTATAAAGGACCCTTAGTAGGTTGGAGGTTCATTGACGAGCTAAATTTGATAATAAATACAATCTTTACTATATTTTCTTCTAGTGTGAAACATACAAGATAACACTCAATTGTGCATAATTTAATTTGATTTTATGTAACAAACCACAAAATGACAGCAAAGAAAGGTTAAGCACTTACTTATATGATATATGCTTCCATCTATATTAAGACAATCTAAGGATATACTAATTAATTTCAGTATAATTTATTGTAAAATAATTTAATATTAATATTTAAAAAATTAGTAGATTAAACTTGTCTTAAATAAACTGCACTATATATATATATATTTTTTTTTTTTTGATAAATGAACTTTTTAGTCCTCGTTGGATTTAAGTTTTTGTTTGTCTTTATGGTTGGCTAAAAGTTATATAACCAAATCCATTTCGAAAATAATCAGCCCAGTAAACTTGTTTGACAACCAAAAGTGATAGATGAAGATGATAAACTCTATTCATTCATGAACTTAAGATTAACAAAGTAAAGAGAAGACCAAATTTGTTTCGGGATACGTTCTTTTGGTAGCTTTAATTCTTAATCCGGCAATACCTTCTCCCTTGTGTGTGTGCGATGATTATATTAGCTTGAAAGTTGAGAAAAATAAAACAGTGAATTAGGGTTTCTGCTTAGGGAATAATGAGAGAATGTGTGGGAGTGAGTGTAAAGGGGAATAATGAGAGAATGTGATATGGTCACATTAGGAATTTTTTATATATTTTTTTTCTTTTTTTTTTTGTTAGGGGGGTGGGGGGTATGAAAATTATTATAAAGGGTAAATTTGGGTATTACTCCAAGATACCAATTGTCCTTAAGGTTGTTCACATTAGCTCTAGTGGTTATTTTCCTTCACTTATCTTTCAGCTCAGTTATCCCTTCTGTGTTGCCCGACTAGAGTAGATTGGCCCTCCTTCAATTAGCTCATTCTAGTCAGAAAACTACAACAATTGATTAGTGGTCGATCAGAATGTAAACACATCTTACTCAACTAGATAATTTCCTATATGTAATGAAATTGGGCCCAATGGATTTAATTATGAGCCGCGCACAACACTGAAACTCCAATATAGGTCTTGACCAAAAGTCCATGTTTAATTTTTACCTCCCACAGTTCTTGAAATTTAAAATTGTATTTTTATAGAAAAAAGTTTGAAATTAATCAACCTTTGATTCAACCTCTCTTAACATAAATTATAAAAAATTCTTAATTTAAATTTACAAATTTAAAATTCTAGAAGCAAACAAAACTTGAACAAAACAAATATTATCTAAAAATCTCTTCTAATTGAAAATGAGTGGTACTATTGTTAGAACAAAATATCCGTACAAGAGCAACTTTGTCCAAATGTCCTATGTTACATCATCTGGCTGCAGTAATTTATTTATTTATTTTTATTTTTTTTATTGAAACAAAAAATTTCTACAATAATTTTTTTTTTCTCTGATAATAGTGTCACTTAAAATGAAGATTTTAGTATTCTTTTTTTCTCTCTCTAATAGCCGACTCAAAAAAGGCACTGTGGAATAAATTTCTCTAGATATTTGTAAAGGACACGTGATGCATTGAGTACACATTTTTCTTAGTGTTCCAATTGAGTGGTGGGTAAAACCGTAAAAACCATCAATCTAACGAACGCTATTTATTTCGTGAAAATAAGTATACTTTTATTAGAGTAACGTAATTTTAACCTTTTGTTTTAAAAATTATCCGAACAATAAAAATAATTATTTTGATAATAACATTATTTTTTAAGGTTTCTTTGAACAAGTGATTTAGTTCCTTCAGTATTAAGAGAGATTTTATGTTTGAATTTTACCAAAAAAAGTTTATGCTAAGTTTTATTGTCTATAAAGAAATAAACCTTCCCTTTTTAATTTTCTTCTTTTTTTAATTTATGTGTTATGCAAATGTATTAAGTCCGTATGAATATTTTTATACTATAATTATAAATTGTGATAAAATTTAGTGATATATTTATAAATTTAAACTTAAATTTATTTTATGTTTTTCAAAAAAAAGTCGACAACAAATCACCGACTCAAAAAGTGAAAAAATCACGTACCAAAAAAAGTCGAGGCCATTAGTACTTTTCCACTTTCTCTACCACTTCGAATGTGCATTAAAATAGTGGTCAGACTAGTCCAAATGTCCAATCATGCCCCTCTACAGTCATAATGAATTTTTCAGACGAGTTTATGAATACGTATCAAAATTAAATATGGGACGGCGTTAATTAGATACGTTGAAATACTTTATAATATTATAATATTAGTATATTTTTTATTTTTAATAATAAGTCGGTCTTATTAAACTAAAATAATATGCACATACTCAATACAATAAAATTAAAAAAATGAAATAAAATAGATGTGTATAATTAATAACCACTTAAATATATCATTCTGGTCCCCACTTGCTCTACGGCCTTTCTTCAGACCAATCTTTATTATTGTCAAAATACAGTATTTATGTGCCAAGACATGATATAACAAAAAAATATTAGCAAAAAACAAAAAAATCTAATATTAAAAAAAAAAAAATTGTACTCGAAACAAACACATCAATAAAGATAGGCACGCATATTATTTTTATGCATTATTTGAAAGAACTATATTTAAAATTAGAAATTTTGGTTCCTGAGTATGCATAGATTAGAATGTTGGATTAATTTTTATCTTTTCAAATGCATTATTTTAAATTAATCAACATTTCAGATAGGAAAATTGGGAAATTTTTAGAGGTGGAACAAAATTTTGGCATTTAAAAAAAAACCTCTTAATTTAAGGAAAGCAAAATAGAAAATTTTGTTCTGATTCAAATATTAAAAAAAAAATGGAATTGATTTATAACCATAAAGATTAAAAAAAATCATAGTTGTAATTCTAGCAATTCCTTTTTACAATAATCTTATTCTATCATTGACAGTATCAAATTTTAACAAACTTACACAAGAATTAATTATATATCACAGTGAAACAAATAAATTATGTTGGATGGCACAAGCAAAACCAATAAGTGTATAAGTCGGGAAAAGAGTGTGTTGGTAGTAAGGTGTCAGAGAAATTATCACCCAATTTACAAGTGTACGAGGAATTCAGGCTAAATCAAATTTTTTTCATGAAAAATAATTTTATAAAGAAATTACATTATATATTTTATTTTTTGGGGCAAACTTACCCTATTCAATTAGCAACCTAATTATTCTATTGGAAGAGGGGATATATGTTGTATGTAGTTGTAGACACCTCAATTCTTGACTCCCGTAAGCACACTAAAAGTTCTCGGAAAGTACACTTTGAGTCCGGAACTCACTCACACACTAGAATTTGCTTTAGGGGAGTTTGTTGCATAACAAACAAGCCCACTGAAAGGGATTGTCGCACGACAAACTCATCTAAATACAGACCACCAACTTTATGACACATTAATTTATCAAAACTATCACTTTAGCCATTTGTTGTACAACATATGAACATTTGTCACACGACAAATCATACACTGTTGCAGTTTGTCACGCGACAATCCCCTCCCTGCACTATATATAGGCCCTCACCCTATAGGTTTAAAGACAAGATTTTTACTTTAAAAATTGTATTTTTATCACTGATTTTTTTATCTCCAAGTTATTTCAAAGTTCGCTTTATATATTCGTCTGCTTTCCAGAGAATTCTTGAGTCAACTCTTGACACTCTAAAGTGTTATATTCTGGAATTGAATTGCCGAAAATATTTGGAGAAAGAAAGTTGATATCCGCCAGAGGTTTTTTCTGTCGTATTATATTTTCTCTCTTTCATTCATATATATATATATATATATCGTTGGGAAGGTAATTAAATTCTCTTTTAGAAGTTAAATTACATATCTGAATATTTGTTTTATCATAAGTTATTTAAATTAAGATATTCACAGATGTAAAATTTGTATATCTGTTGCTCTGTCCACTTTCTAATTGGATAAACTTATTGTCAAATTACATATTTCTATTGTTTTCAAATAAAACTTTTTTTCAAAATCCTGATAAAATCATTTGTAAAACCAGAAGAAGTAAGGTCATTATCGTCCAGATAAATTTAAGTTTTCAAAATTCGAATTGATAAAGTTTACTTAGGAATTAAACTCAGATATATCATGTCTTCCATATAAACTGTAATGTATCTTATACAATCTCTTCAAAAGTTCAATTCCACATCAAATCATTTCTAATAAGATTCGATTTTTTTAAATTAACCAAATGAGATAATTGATATTGTTATATGAGAAAACAATACCGAATTAATCTCAGGATTTCAAAAACAGATAAGATAAGCTTTTGTCACTAGTAATCAGACTTTGACAAAATCAAAATATCGGATCACGGAATACAAGGTTTTATCTCTTTTCCTGTTTTTCCCCTAAAGACTAGGTTTTTATAAGATATTTCCAAAAATTAGTAGAATATTAGTAAAACATCTAAATTTTTCAACATAGAATAAACATATAAACACCACTAAGGACTGAAAAAGCGCAATGGGTGTTTAACACATTTTCCCAATTTCGTAATATAATTCTTAAACCCTATAAAATCCTAGTTTCATAGACAAACGTGTACGAAAAAGGTTTATCTATAGCCTTTCTCCTTACATAATTCTTTTGTTAGTTTTTTTGTAAAATGTACTGGTAACTCCGAACGAAATCTCCCGCATCTAAAAATAGGATAAAGGGACACACTATATGAATTATCGCCACATGAAAGTGAATGAATCTGTAACACCCCCGCCTTTATTAACAGAATATCACTCGTAATTAAAACATGAAGTGTTACTAACCAACTTTAGTTTAGCTAAAATGGGTATGTGGATAAGCAAGGAAATTCAAATAATACACATACAATGTATCAACCAAGCATGATGCTTCCGTAATTGATAATAATACACAATAGTAAACTAAATTATATTCATATATTAAAATTATACAAAACCATGTCATGTAAACTGAAGAGAATATATAATACTTCGGGCTAGCTGTAGCTTCCCGTGAAAACATATACATCACAAAAATGTAATAGTTTTATCAGAGTGTCTACTTCGTCCCCGATCCCGTTGCATCCTTATCCTTAACGGACTCTTGGGTACCTGTGTTATTTTAGAAAAACGGGGTGAGCTATTTGCTCAGCAAGGAGGATAAAGTGACATCAAGTTTAGACACATAATACTAGTGTAGTTCGTTAGCAAATCATGCTTCATAAAACACTATTCAAAATCAGCAATTATGAAACAATGCATGCTTATGCAAATGTAGGTTACCGCCCTTGTGTCAACCATTATGCTAAGTCACCAGAACATTTGTAAAGCTAAAATAGAACATGATATAGGCCTGCCTACCTAAGATCGTAATCAGTCATTGTCAAGAGATATTAAAGTTGAACTGAATCATAATCATCACAATAACAGTGGCCTAACCTCCCGAAAGAATAATCCGCATATGATCAAAACATGGCCTCTCCGTCTCGGGTAAATATCAATAAATAATACATAACTGGACTATAATCCAACAACACCCCATCTACAGAACACTGTCACAACAACTAAGTTATTAGTATCTTGCTTTTGTCTAGATTTTCGGACTTCTCACATCTAGCTCTAGACAACAGACGATTTGCTGTCCCTCCGGAGGTTTAGGAATTTTCAACCCAAGAGTACCAGGCCCTACTTATTTTCATACCGGCAAGCACTAACCACATTCATTCCCTTTATAAACGGAAGGCCACAGTAAATACAAACAACCGTGGGCAATACCCCACCATATACATAGCTGAAAATAAATAACACGCAAGTGATGAGTTCTCAAGTATAATAACCAAAAATTCTAAAAATGCCGATATGGGCATATAAATCTCTCCATCATCACAGATATAAGATATTAGCCCCCCAAGAAACAAATAACATGCCATATGCCATGAGAGTACTCTAAGTTTGTCAAGAATATCACCAAGAATGCCGAGTTGACATAATAATAATAATGCATAACACACAATTCATATTTCAAATAAAATTAGAAACAACATATGCCATACAAACTCTATTAAACATCCATCATTCTCCTCAGGTGTACACAAGAATCATTTGCTAATTCATTTTCTTCAAACCATCAGCTATACACCTGAAGGACATCTCGTAATTATTAAATACTATGTGAATATTAAGTGTAGATGGCATATATTGCTTCATTTCATGGTATCATTGTTCAAACATATATAACTTATGAATATCAAATAATATGGTTATTATATTAAACATACATGTATAAAATCATTCATTTTTTGTTGAATAAAATCATGTTATCGGGCTTAGAAACATTTAAACCCTTACCTCGAAGATTCAAGCTCAAGAGAAAGGAGAAGAGTGATAATCAGATCCTCCTCCGATGGAATCCCAAAATTCTTATATCACCTCAATCCCCTCAACGCATAGAACGAGTTTCCTTAAGGACGAATCAGAATCCAAAATCCTAACATTACGTAAATCTAAAGAGAAGTTTGTAAGGGAGAAAAAGCTCTCAAAATGGTGAAAGGAAAGGAGAAAAATGATGAAAGAATAGTCTAGAACCCTTGCAAACCCTTTCCATCGACTTAGTAACATGCGCCTGTTTGGTCCGTAATAGGTGCATTACGAAAGGATTTTTCTCCATGGTTGCCCTCCAACAGGCTCTTGTTCCAGCACAACAGGGGCCTGTTGTGTATTAAATATGTATGATAAAATATAGTTCAATATCTAACATATGGCTTTGGAATCACTTAAAAATGATGAAAAATGAATTTTTGGTAAATTTCTCAAGTTTGGTGGACGATATTGATTTCTACACGGGAATATGAAATTTTTTTTCACATTTCCATCATTTACAATGCTTTCCTACACAAAGTAAGAAAAATAGAACTTAATTACATTAATATAAACACCGGTGTTATAAAATCGATGGAACTTCTTCCAACGTTTTAGACTCCCAAACTAGAGGTTGAGACTCGTGGGTCGCATTTGCGAATTCTCACACTAGTGAAATCCGAACTCCAACTTTCGGCTATAGTATGTAGGGGTGTGCGCATGGAAAATTTTATAGTGTTTTTTTGTTATTAATAAAATGTACACAAAAGGTTATATGTTTTTTAAAAAGAAAAAATGGTTAAACAAAGATATTTTAAAATATAAGATTCAAAGTCTCGACTTTTTCTCACCCCATCTAAAGGCCACCAAAATTTATAATTTTGCTTCCTGTTACTAATAAAATGAACAATGAAGTAGTATCATTTAAGTTGTGATTGATTACCTGTTAATACTATAGGAGGTTTCAATGCTTGTTGATTACTTGTTAAAACGTAAGATAATGCATTTAATTGTCATTGTAAATTTATTTATTTTCCATTTGATACAAACTAACTGCACATGAAATTGTAGTTGATTTGATATTGGTGGGGATAGGAGTGAAAGGAGTATGGCCGAAGAGGTTAGGCAAGGATAGTGACTAACAGCTGGAAACATATACATACATATATATATATATATATATATATGAGGTGTTAAATAAAAAGTGTTAATCAAGGGGAATGGTAAAATTGTCTAAAAAAATTATTTTGGACGAAAAGTAGACGGAGTTAGAAAATAGAGGGTGATGTATAATTAAAATTATTTGCGGGGGTTTAATCAAATAGGTCTATTTGTGTAAGGGGTTAAGTCAATAAACCCTAAAATAAAAATAAAGAAAATCATAAAATAAGAGAGAGAAAAAAGATTATATAAAAGTTTGGAGAGAAGGAATGGGAGTAATTGTGTCATGTTACATGTGGAGATGTTTAAAGAGAGAGTCATTGAGTGGGCCCATTTAGTAAGAATTTTTTATTTTTTTATACTGAACTCATATCAACTTTCTACCCTTAGATTTGTTGCAAGTAATTTGAGCCATACGATTTTAGAATGGTAGTCTTTTCCATAAATAGTGTCAAGCTTTGGATTGTAATATATATATATGGGATGGGTAAAATTGTCCAATTTTTTTTTTCTGACAAAGAGTACTTGGCGTTAGAAAATAGTGGGTTATGTATAATTAAAGTTATTTGTGTGTGTTAGGGGGAGGGGCCGTTGTTTACTCAAATGGGCCTATTAGGGTAAATTGTTATGTCAATAAACCCAAAATAAAAATAAGAAAAAATTTAAAATTAAGGGAGACAAAATTAGTTCAGAAAGAGATTATGTAAAAGTTTGGATAGGGAGAATAGGAGTTTTGTCCTCTCACCCATGGAGAGGTTTAGAGAGAGAGAGTCATTGAGTGGGCCCATTTAGTAAGAAAATATAAGATAAAATTGATATTGATCTCATATCAAATTTCCATTCTTAGATTGGTTGAAAGTAATTTGAGCCAGATGATTTTAAAGACGGTTATCTTTTCAATGAACATTAAAGTTTCAAATTATAATATATATTAGGCTCGAAAATTTATAACACGACACAAAATTGACACGAATTTATAGGGTTTGGGTGAACCCTTAACGGGTGTGGGTCATAATCGGGTTGACTTGTCAAACCCGTTTATTAAATGAGTCGATTTTGTGTACATTTGTGAGACTTGAATAAAACCCGTTTAGCCCAGTAAGAATATATACGAGTCGATTTTGGGTGGTGTAAATCCGTTTGTAATTCATGTAACCCGAATATATAATATATATATATATATAAATTATTGTGTGTATATATTTTAGTAGTTAATTACTTAATTGAATTATTAGCGGGTCACTAAATGTTATTCGTATACAACCCAAATCGAACCGTTTATCTTAAACGGGTTAAACGAAACGGGTCGTGTATGAATTTGAAATTTTCACTCGTTTATTAAACAAGTCATGTACGGGTAGAGGCACTTTTCACCTGAAATGATTTTAAACCCGTACACAACCCGTTGTCAGGCCTAATAGATGGTGTTAAATAAAAAGGGTTAATTAAGGGGAAGGGTAAAACTATCCAAAAAAATAATATTATTTTGGACGAAAATTACGAAGACATTGTTAGAAAATAGGGGATTATGTCTAATTAAATTTATTTATTTTTCGTGGGGTGGGGGAGGGGGGGGGGGTTCACAAATAGGTTTATTAGTGTAAGGGGCTAAGTCAATAAACCCCAAAATTAAAAAAAAAGAAAAGCTTAAAATTGAGAAAGAAAAAATTAGTTCAAAGAGAGATTATGTAAAAGTTTGGATAGAGGGAATGGAAGTCGTATCTTCTCACTTGTGGAAAGGTTTAGAGAGAGAGTCACCGAGTGGGCTCATTTAGTAAGAAAAAATAAATAAAATTGCAATTTTTTACCTTTAGATTAGTTGTAAGTAATTTGAGTCATACGATTTTAAAAACAGTAGTCTTTTCAATGAACAATGTCAAGCTTCGGATTTTAATAGTGTGATCCAAAGTTATGATTGATTTATAGTAAAGTTACTGAAAACTTCAAGATATTCTATCGTATTCCTACCACAGTTAACCCTTACACCAAGTGTGGGCTACAGTTTCACCAAGATTGCTCCATCTTCTATCCATGGGATAAAACTTAATTCGTGAGAATTTTAGTGCTCGTGAGAAGAGCCATGGTGCTCTGCATTGTTTATTCTCACTTTTTGTTGGCATATGGCTAGGGACCTTAAGAAGAAATAAGGGTTTAGGCTTATTATAGATAGTTAGAATTCTAATTCGACTATAAATTAATTCTTTTCATAAGTTATAATTTGTACCAATAAAGAATTATAATTGCATTCTTGTCCTTATCTCAAAATATATTTCGAGTTCCTTCTTATTAAATGCTTATTATTCTCTCCATGTTAAGATTACAAATAACCATCATTTTAATTAAATTACTAAAAATTATATTTAAATGACTTCTTGATTGCTGAGCATACTACTTAACTTATTTAACATGTCGGATTAACATAATTCACCTGTAAGATTTTGACATGATCAAAACTTATAAACTTTTGAAAGGATTATCATCCCTCTTAATAAGATAAAAAAAAAACACTCCCTATATATATACCTACTAACTATTTCAAGATTAAGACTATAAGCAAGCATAATAATTATGGAATTTGAAATTATTTTATGTAGTCAGTATAAAAATAATTAATCTAAACTAAATTTGTTTAATACACACAAAGTATACTAACACAACGAGTTAAAACTATATCATTTTCTGTAATCAAGAAAAACTTCTAAAACTTGTGTTACTATCCAATCGATGGATGTCCAATTCCATCAAATAGTGTGAATCAATACATTTATATTCTACAAGAACTGATGATATGATCATCTGTGTGTAAACTAAACTCTACATACTAAATTATCTACTATATATACGAATAAAAGAAACCATATGCACAACATTAAATATATAATATAATGGGACCATTACCTACAAAGATTCTTATAATATAACAAAACAGATAAAAAAAATATGGTTTTTTTTAGTATATCACTCTAACAGATTTGTCAGAATCACACCACTATAATACAACACAATTTAACGGAATTGTAAGTTAATGGGTGGACCCTTAATAAATTTGGGTAGTTATCGGAATTACCCATTTGTCACAAAATGATAATGAATAGGTTACGGGTTTACCCTTGACATGTTAAGGTTTTTAATAAAATTAAAGTTTATTAAATCAAGAAATGATTTCTATCTATTTTAAGATCTATATAGATGTTTATTCAACTTTTTAATAATGAAAATGAAGCAGGCAAAATGCAGTGGGCTCATATAGACCTATGAGACATTGAGGATACGATTTGTTGGTCGGTCCTAACATGGAACTTTGTTATAATTGAGATTGCTTTTCAAGACCTTCTCATTCTTCTTCTTAATATGGGTTGGGTGGGGGGTGAAAATATTTAATACAACACTCATAATGATATATGCTACTATGTATTAATTAAATTGCAAAAAAGTGTGCATTTGTCTCTTCTTAATCATATGTGTTATTGATATCCTATAATTTAATTAGATAAATGATAACATGTATCGTTGTAACTGTTGTATTGAATATTTTTTTAGAGAGATATTTTTAAGTTCTAAAATCAAGCATTTCAAATAGAAAGGAAAAAGATTTTGAATGAAAGGAGAAGAGAGGAATCAAAGGAAATATTATATGGACAAAGTTATCAAACCTCCCAATAAATAAAGAAATTTTAATTAAGGGACCCATAATTTAATTGGAGGTTCATCCACAAACTAAAATTTGAAAACAAATTAATGCAATTTTTACTTTATTTTTGTGAAGTGTAAAACATAAAATATAACTACCAATTGTGCATTATTTTAATTTGAGGTTCAGCTACAAACCACAAAATGACAACAAAAAAAGTTACTTCTATTCGAGATTAAAATTCATTTTTCCAGTCTTAAGGGTATAGTAATTTCTATATAATTTGTGATTGAAAATTAAACTACTTAATATCATAAAATTTAGTACATTACTATTACTTTTTTAGAAAAATAAATTCTTAATTTAAGACTTCGTAAAAAATATAGGCTTCTAATCTATTATTATATAAATTTGGAAGGCATTTAGAGGTTATTGAAGTCATCTCATTTATTTATTTATTTTTGTTTTCAATTTCGCCCTTATGAGCTTATATTTCACAAAAAATATACTTATTGTAGCATACACATGAGATTCGAACACTCACTATTAGTAAGAGTATTAGGGCTCTTGAATATTTTGCCACTTTGCTATTTTTAACATTTTTCGTTTTATTTATATATAACCAAATCGCATACCTATTGAGCGTGTATGATAATGGACTTGATTACTCTTTGTTATCCATTCAATCTAGTTTCGTCCAATGGGGGTATAGTTTGAATACTAAATAGATGTATTTTTTCATGAAACTTGGTGGGATGATTTGTATAATGATTAGTATATCATCTTTACAAAATTTCAACAAAAAATTCAAACTACAAGTGGGCTAAAAAAATTTAAAACATGTGTTCATTTCTACTATTAAAATTTTAGATGATCATTTCACCATTTAACTCTTGAACTAAACTGCATTAAATAAAATTGGACCGAAAAATAATGAAAAAGAGCCAAACCCCACACAAAATCTAATCTAATCTAAGAGCATTTTGTGTAAAATTATTGTTTAAATCCTACATGACAAGTGAGTTTTATACAAAAAATTTACATAGACCTATTTACTCTCCAATAGCCAATATTAATACTTATGTATAAAAATAAGTGGTCCAATAAAAAATAGTCACTTAAAGAACAAGAAATTACACAAAAGAAGAGAAAGAATGAGTGGGTGGAGAGCGAATGAGTAAATGGAGAGAAAATGTGAGTGATGTAATTGAATTAATGAGGATAGAGAATGAGTGGGTGGAGAGAGAATCCTAATTTACTGTGTAAATTGGATGTGCAAAATACAAAATAATTATACACAAGAGCTTAGTTGGCATTGATTTTATACAACCAATAAAACAACAAAAAAATTATACAATATTAAATTAACTATCTTTACGCAGTGAAATTGAAAATACTCTAAAATAAAAATAACAACTTTCCTTTCTATTTGTGGGCTCAAAAAGGCACTTTGGGCTGAATCACAAACCATTTTTTGAGTGGTACAATATTGTTAGTGCTACAATTTGAGTGGTGGGTAAAAACTAAAAACAACCGACATAACAAAGTCACCATCGCACAAAAACGCAGTGGAGGCCAAAGGTCTCTACCACTTTGCATGCGCCTCTATAGCCATAATGAATGGTATCAAATTTTTTCACGTGCATTTATGATTACACATCAACATTAAAAATATCATTTGAACTTTATAAATATTTTTATTATTGTCGGTGCTCTTCTACGAAGTATTTAGATTTTTTGATTAGTCCCATTTATTTCGGTTGTTTCTTCCACGAAAAAATTACCGACTATTTTTTTTCATCTCTACATCGATATCTCTTCTCTTCCGCACATAAAATCCTATTTCTTCTACAACTTTCATATTTGATGATTTTTTCTTCTAAATCGACTAGGATGTGACAAAGTAAAGAGAGGTGATCGACTTCATTTCTTGATAACGATCAATATGTTTTTTTCTTCTTTCTAATGAATAATTTGAATCTCTTATATTTAATATATACAACAATATACATATATATATATATATATATATATATTCTTCAACCATTATAGTGTCTTTGCCAACAGAATTCATAACAATCCAACTCTTCGAACTTGACTCTTGAGAAACGGCATTAAACTATGGAGATATTAAAACAATATGGTTTAGGTTTACGTTTTATTTTAAGTTGGGTTAAATCTATCTAGGCCATCAATTTTAAAGTAGTAGTGCATATTTGAGCAACTCCCCTCTGGAGTGATTTCTACTACTCTAAAAGAGCCGGATCCCACCACTATATATGATATAAGAACATTGCTAAAGGTTGATTATATATGTAAGTAGATTTTGTGTAAAGTAAGTACTAAATACATCTTTCGATGTGCTTCAATTCTCATTCTTCCAGGGTCAATTTGATAAGAAAAGTTGGTAAATTATTGAAAACATTAATAATTTGTAAGAGAAATCAGAAGCAGATATGAATGATTTAGTAAGATGTTCTCTATTTTTTTTTTTTTTTCATTTTCTATACATTTTTTCCCTAATGCATTGTCCAAATGATTTTTTTCCCGTGGAAGATTAACCAAAAAGTAATAGAATACTTCAACCAATAACTTCATTTTTTTTTTCTAACTTTTCATACCAATTAGTAGTGTTTTCAATGATTTTTTATCAATCGCAATTTGCATTTCAGGAGAAAATTTTAATTGTCATTTCACCCACTTAAGGATTGGAATTTTTCTAAAATTTAGTGAAGATAATCTAATCGTTGTAATGATCATCTCCACTAAATTTATCAAAAAATTCATTCATTTAACCCTACAATTGGACAATTATTCTTTTTATTATAGAGAGAACTGTCATATCATCTTTAGAGTGATGGTGCTAATCTTCATTCTTCCTTATTATATAAGTATTTATACCCAAACCATTCTCTCTAATTTATACATCGATACTATATAAAAAAGCCAAGATCCATTTCAACTATGTTAGACCTTTTGATTTCTAAGTATACCCCTACAATTTTATTTCTTCCCTACGATTTTCTTAATTTCTTGTAAAAAATTTGCTTGCACTGAGAATCGAATCTTTGATCCCTATGTAATATAAATGACACTTAATAACCACTAGATTATCTGTCATTGATGTTAAAGATTTTGGCTCAAATTTTATATATATATATATATATGGTGTGAATTGCACACGCATTACATATACAAAGTATCTAGTATATATATTCCACATACATTTCAACCATAAAATCAAAAAATATCTTACATCTCGGCAATCAAATCTTTATATCCTGTTTTACATTTGAAGGATTCGAAAATATCATCCTTTATATATACATGTGCACACGATTCTGCTCATTGTATAGATGTAGATACACTCACATACACTGTAACTTTCTGACCAGTTTAATAAGATATTGTCCATGTGAGTGCAAGCCCTTATAGTTATTGCTTTTTCTCAAAAACCATTAATTAAAAAGGGTTATTGATAACACAAATAACTCATTAATTTATCACACCTAAATGATATGGATAAACATATAAATCTCACATTGGGAACAGAGATCATCCCAAAGCAATATATAAAAATAAGGACTTACTCCACCCATAGTCAATTAATTTTGGGTTAGATGCTTCGTACTCTCTAATATGGTATTAGAGGAAATGTTATTCACCACTGTCAAGGTCTAATGGCCGCACGGGTTCTACATCACCCAATAAATAAAGTCCACATGTTTAAGCTCAAAATCACGTCACACGTGAGGGAGGCGTACATGTTGAGAATATAATCCCACATCGTTGAAAATCGATCCTCACAAAGTAATATATATGGAAAATAAAGGGTCTACTCCAACCAATGGCCACACGGTTCCACGTCACCCAATATAAACAATCCACATTTTAGGCTCAAAAGTCACGTCACGCAATAAACAGTTCACATTTTAAACTCAAAATTATGCCATACGTAAAGGGTTTCATTACCAATTAATTTTTGAGTTCAATGTCTGAACTCTAATAATATATGATGTGTCACCTGCAACATTATCGAAACACCTACAACAACCTGCCTAGCTAGATCAGTTGTAACATACGATATATAAATTTTAATTTGCACAGTGATCCATGTTGATCAGTGTTTGTAATTTAATTAGTGGCTCTGGCTAATCAACAAATCACTAAATGACAACAAATCCACGTACTAATATTATATATAAAGTGTCACGGATATAATTTAAGTTATATATGATTTGGAGTAGTCGCAGTATTATATATAGATATATATATATATTTCTACTTTTTCTTATTTTTTAGAAGAATTCGCCCGGCCGGTATACTCTTATATTTTTTATTTTCGCTTTATTATATCTTTTGCAAAATTTGCATGGTGATGCACGTTTATTAGTGATTATTTAAGGTTCATAAACAAACCACAAAACACGACACAATTTTCCTTTTTCTGTTATTTATTTATTCATGAATTTACATGTAAATTTTGCAAAATATCTACTAACACTTCTTTACCAAATGATTACGAACTGTAATTAAATAGTTATACATTTAAGTTATTTGACGTGCAAGATAAGAAATTGTGAT
>JAKCWG010000597.1:0-100333 GCA_021464415.1 Lonicera japonica
AATTGAAAGACAAAGCTCTTCCCGCAGCTCAAAATGTTGTACCACCCATCTTGCTTGGGTCGAATGAATCTTCTCAAACGTAACATTGAAAGACTCACCCTCCTCCTGAAGGTCCCCCTTGAAGAAAAACACACGCTATCTTCTTCATCCCTCAAACAGTACAACATACTCTCACAAGTTGAGCTCTGATAGTTACTTATTGCCTGCCTTAAGTAATAACTCAACTTTTTCATATACTCTTCCCCAATCATCTCTTTCAATTCCGCTGATTCTTTTATTACTTGTGCAATGTAGTGAAGATTGTTTGCCACAAACAAATCAGCCAAAGTGGCATCTTTATAGTACTTGGATTTTCCTCTTATTTGAATCGTAAAACCATGATGATCAAAACCAAATGGAGTGCTAGAGTTTCCCCTCGCCCTTCAAGTTGTGCAAATTCCACATCTGGAATTACCAAATCCCCGAAATTTGTCGACGGGTTTGACACGATAAAGTCAGATAAAACTCTCTTGTAACTCACCATAAGGTTGACATAATCTATTACATACTTTGTTAAGAAGTGATTGTTCCCCCGGCCTCGGAAATGGTGGACAGCTCATAAGCTACGCTCTTCTCAAAATCTGACAGAATTGCTCTCACCACTTCACCGACGTTATCATTTGAGCGTAGGACTGGTGCACCTTCAGGCCCTTTAGCCCACCAAAAATTTGCGAGATCAAGCAGAACCCAGTGTTTGACAACTCTTTTGAGAGGTTTAAAAATTTTAAACAACTTGTCCTGTGATCTACGGCTGGTTATTACAGCTTCAGCAAAGTTCATTAACTGAATTTTGGCATCTTTGATAGTTTCAGAAAAACACAAATCATGTTCTATACCATCAAAGATTTACGAACAGAATTAATTTCAGTTGGAAACAGAATCTGGTAACACACTTTTGCCGTATGTATCAGCTGATCAATCTTTTTCTTGAACTTTTCCAAGAAAAGGCACGGGCACTCAATTTCTCAATCCCTAATTGCTTCAAACTGGTCTCGAGAAAAACCATTCGTACACTCTTGTAAACGACGAAGCACTCGCCAATATAACCAACCGAGTTCATCCACTTTGCAATACACGAGAGCCAAGAAATCGCTTTCATAGTACTTGGTGAATTAGAGGCTTCAATATTTATTTCATAACTAGTAGTCGTACCATAACTCATTGAACTTGACAGATTTGTAGAACTCGGACCGTTGGTTGCATTGGTTACACCGATCATTATGTTTTGAAACTCGAGCTTGAGTCAAGCTACTGCCATACGGATGGCATCTTTGGATTGGCTCTGATAACCAAGGAGACTCACCGACTGCTGGATCACGTCAACTGCTTTCATGTAGTAATAAATTACCGAGAAATCCCCAGACGACATAAAATTTGTTTTAGAATACGAGTTCCAACTGTTGATAATACCAAAGGCAGACTCAAAAGATAGTGGTATTCCCATTACGTACTGTTGGATATAGAAGGTGCGTGATACTATTTCACTAATTGACGAAGTGTTTTGAAGTAGCAAAAAATTCGTACTAATATCACGAGACACTCCGAAACAGCTGGAATGGTAGAGGGAAGGAAAGAGAAACTTTGTTTTTTTCCACATGAGTCATTTCTCCCAAAAGCTTTTATTTTTTTTTTCGCCTTTTATAATTTTTCCTAGAAAGAAAAAAAAAATACCAACCCACTAAGTTTTTAGACTCCGATTTGAATCGTTTGAGGCGAATTTATAATTTACTTATTACTTTGAAGTCATAATTAAAATTATTTCATTATTTATCTTTTAATTTATTTTTTTGTAATTAAAAGAATTAATGATTTTATTAAAAAATTTAAAACTACCAACCAAAGTGATTGGTATTTCCATTACTGTTGGATATAGAAGGTGGCTGATGCTATTTCACAAATTAACGAAGTGTTTTTAAAGTAGGAAAACTTTCCTACTAATGTCATAAGATACTCCGAAACAGCTGGAATGGTGGAGGCAAGGAAAGTGAAACTTTTGTTGTTTTTCCACATGAGAAACTCCGAAACATTGTTTACCAAAACATTAACCTAGTTGTTGCCAAACATTGTTGTTTTCCTCTATAAATAAAATACACCTTCATGATCTCAATCTCTTTCCTATATCATTTTTTTCTTCTTTCCACAGGGAGATAGACTCTAAATAGGAATGGGATCATAGGGCTTCCATATATGGCAACTAGGACTCTATGGCAGGACTTCCATATATGGCAACTCTATGGCTGGGCTGCCATATATGGCAACTAGGACTCTATGAGACTCTAGGCTCAGGTGGGGAAGATAGTTGTGATGAGGTAGGGTCAAGTGAGGAAGATAATGGTGTAGTAGTGGTGCTCTATGGTTGGGCTTCCATATATGGCAACTAGGACTCTATGCGACTCTAGGCTCAGGTGGGGAAGATAGTTGTGATAAGGTAGGGTCAAGTGGGGAAGATAATGTAGTAGTGGCAGGGCTTCCACGCCACTCTAGAATGGGACGATATGACTCTAGAATGGAACGATATATGGCAACTAGGACTCTATGCGACGATGAGATATGGCAATATTATCTCCAATTTAAACCTTTGTTACCAACTTGTTAGAGCTGTGGAGTTTTACTTAAAAGGTCTCGTTATTACGTGCAGACTTTTCCCCATTTATATACTCAGGTTGAGTTTTATAATTTTTTCATGTGGGATCAATGGTTTGAGTCAACCATTTTTAATAACATCATTGCATTGAGCCAATCCTTTTTAACAATTAAATCATTACAGAATTTAACTATGTCACAAATACGAAAGATTAACTTAAGACATCCCAAATATATGAACTTCAAAAGAAACATGAACTTTAGTTATAAGCACACACTATTGCTTGCATGTACTACATGATATGCAGAAGTAAGTATACAAATATATATAGATTAGCCAAGTACATAGCCTTATACATACATACATACATACATACATACATCATAAAGTTCTTAAGAAATCCTTAATGATCAAAGTGTGAAGATCCTCAACCGAGTACTTGATGTAAGGGTACTTTCTTCCCTCCATGCGTTTCTTAAACCCTTCAAGGAAGGACGTGTAAGCAGGAATCACCTTCTCCACTACTGAAAGACAAAGCTTTTCTCGCAGCTCCAAATGCTGTACCACCCATCCTCCTTGGGTCGAACGAATCTTCTCAAACGCAGCATTGAAGGACCTCACCCTCCTCCTGAATGTCCCCCTTGAAGAAAAACACATGCTTTTTAATCTTAATCCTTCTTCTTCATCCCTCAAACAGTACAACATCTTCTCGCAGGTTGCGTTCTGATAGTTACTAATTGTCTGCCTTAAGTAATTCTCACTCAACTTATTCATATACTCCTCCCCAATCATCTCTTCCAATTCCGGTGATTTTCTAATTACTTGTACAATGTAGTGAAGATTGTTTGCCATGAACAAATGACCCAATGTGGCATCTTTGTAGCACTTGGATTTTTCCTCTAATTTGAACCGTAAAACCACGATGATCATTACGAAATGGAGTGCTAGAGTTTGCGCTCGCCCTTCAAGTTGTGCAAATTCCAAATCTGGAATTACCAAATCCCCAAAAGTTGTGGATGGGTTTGATACGATAAAGTCAGATAAAACATTCTTATAACTCACCATAAGGTTGACATAATTTATTACAGACTTTGTTAACAAGTGAATTGTTCCCCCCGGGCTCAGAAAATGGTGGACAGCTCATAAGCTATACTCTTCTCAAAATCTAACAGAATCGCTCTCACCACCTCACCGACCTTATCATTTGAGCGTAGGACTGGTGCACCTTCAGGCCTTTTTGCCCACCAAAAATTTGCAGGATCAAGCATATCCCAGGTGTTTGACAACCCTTTTGAGAGGTCTAAAAATTTAAACAACTTATCTGGTGATCTACGGCTGGTGATTAGAGCTTCAGCAAAGTTCATTAACTGAATTTCGGCATCTTTGATAGTTTCATGAAAACATGAATCATGTTCAATACCATCAAAGATTTGCGAACAGAATTTCATTTCACTTGAAAACAGAATCCAATAACACACTTCAGCCGCGTGTATCAACTGATCAATCTTTTTCTTAAACTCTTCCAAGAAAAGACCCAGGGTATCACGGGTGCTTAATTTCTCAATCCCTAATTGCTTCAAACTGTTCTCGAGAAAGCCCATTCGTACACACTTGTACACCTCGAAGCACTCACAAACATAGCCTGCCAAGTTCATCCTCTTTGCAATACACGAGAGCCTAGAAATCGCTCCTGCAGTACTTGGTGAATTAGGGGTTACAATATTTATTTCATAGCTAGTAGTCGTTTCACTCGCTGAACTCGACATATTTGTAGAACACAAGGACGGATTTGTAGAGCTTGGACCCTTGGTTGCATTGGTTACACCTGTCAGTATGTTCTGAAACTCAAGCTTGAGTCGAGCAACTGCCATACGGATTGCATCTTTGGATTGGTTCTGATAACCGGGGAGATTCACCGACTGCTGGATCACGTCAACTGCTTCCAAGTAGTAATAAATTACCCACAAATCCCGATCTGAAATAAAACCTCTTTCAGGCGAATTCCAGAGGTTGATAATATCAAAGGCAAACTCAAAAGATAGTGGTTTTCCCATTATTGTTGGATATAGAAAGTGCCTGATACCGTTGCACAAATTAACAGTGTTTTAAAGTAGCAACAATTTCTTAATAATATCATTAGACACTCCGAAAACAGCTGGAATGGTAGAGGCAAGGAAATTGTAACTTTGGTTTTTTTCCTCATGAGATACTCCGAAACATTGTTTGCCAAAACATTAACCTAGTTGTAGCCAAACATTGTTGTCTTCCTATATAAATACACCCTATGTGTATTGTAGCCCAAACAAACATTTTCTTCGAAACCTTCCTGATCTCCATCACTTCCTTCGTCCTATCAACTTTCTAGTAAAGAAAGTGTTGAGAATTTCATTATATTGATCACATCTAGATCGAGTTCGATCAATACAGTATTGTCTAAGTACGCGTTAATTTTAGAAAGCTGCAAGAAAGTTTTCTATGTACCTCATGTGTCTTTTTATCAGAAACTGTTCCATTCCTTGCTTGTCCTGGTCTTAGTCCTACCGAAAGTAATCAGAAGTAACTTGACTTCTTCTAGTTGTAGACTTTTAATTTTGGAATTGTTGAGAATCGTTGGTTCAAACCATTGATCCCGCATGGGAAAATTGTAGAACTCAACATGGTATACAAGTAGGGAGGGTCATCCACATAGTAACAAACATTTTAAGATAAAACCCCAGACCCTTAGCCAAAGGTATTTAAGTTGGGAACAGTTATTGGCTGGGGAGTATGAAAAACAGGATTAACTCATTCAAGATATTCAAGATGGGTGGTACTGAACTTCAGACTTATAGCTACAAGTCATTTCTTGAACGATTTAAGAATTGTTCAGAGCGAATTGGAACAAGTCATTGGCCGGGGAGTATGGACTTGCCGGACTTGTAGCTACGCATCATTTCTTGAACGATTTAATTATTGGCTGGGAAGTATGAAGAACAGGATTAAGTCATTCAAGATGGGTGGTACCAGACATGCCGGAGTTGTAGCTACGTGTCATTTCTTGAACAATTTAAGAGTCGTAAGAGTCATTTCTTGAATAATTTAAGAGTTGTGCAGAGAAGCATTGAACAACGATCACGATGCACCATATCAGGTCACAAACTTGAAACTCCAAACCTAGTAGATTTTCAAGACATCAAGCAACTGGAAGTAACCGAGAAAAAACAGATAGACGCATACATTAATCCATTCTGTATTAGAGTTAATGTACTTCCAATTTATGCTTTGAATATGTAGCTAAAGGTTAATTAACATACATTAATTCACAACAAAGAATTATAAGAGAACTGTAAATATGTATAATACTACTATATTAAGCACATGCAAGAGAAGAAATTATGTAACTTCTTTAAAAAATGTATAATACTGAAAAAAAAAATATTAGATATATCTGAAGGAGGAGGAGAAGATGGCCGGAGGAAATAGAATTGAACTGTGGCTTTACTTTGTGTGGCGCCGCCGTTGACAATGGTTGCCGGAGTGTCCGAGGCAGGATTTCAATTTAGTGGGGATTTGATTAATAATAAAAGTAAATATTTTTAATTATAAGTAAAATAACTTGGCAAAAAATATGAAAAATTAAACATCGAAAGTACGTAAAGCGATGGCCAAAAAAGCACAAATTACAAAAATGCTCTCCGAGCCTTTCATATCTTGAAAATGTTGAAAGACATTTTCAATATTTTTTAATGTCTTTGTCAATGTGAAGAGGTTTTTTCAACAAATTCAAATATTCTCGTATCATTTTATAAAATATTTTTCCAGAAAGCTCATAAATTTTCTAAGATAACTCATAAGTTACTCTACAAAAATACATATATCATGAATTAGGCTCAATAAGTCCATCTTCAATCACCAGTATATTCAAATGTATTATTATTATTAAAGCGTAATAGCAAAAAAAATAAAAAATACTTTAGTACCCGTTTAAGTATTTTGGCGAAAAGAAATATAAATTTAAGTGTAAAGATAATAAAAAAAATGTATAATACTGAAAAAAGATAATACTAGATAGATCTAAAGGAGGAAGAAGAAGAAGAAGAAGGAAGGCCAGGGGAATTAGATTGGAAAAATGGCTTTACTCCGAGCCATCGTATCTCGAAAACATTGAAAGGCATTTTCAATATTTTTTAATGTCTTTCTTAATGTGAAAGGGTTTTTTAGACAAATTCAAGTATTTTCATGTAATTTTATACATTTTTTTCTCCAGAAAAGCTCATAAATTTTCTGAAATAACTCATAAGTATCCCACAAAAATACATATATTTCTTTGCCCAATTATTATGAGGTATAAAACCTACTTCTTGAGTGAATTAGACTTGATATATTTTGATTCAATAAGCAAGTCCATTTTCAAGAACCGGTTCAAATATATTATTCTTATTAAAGCAAAACAGTAAAACAAAATACTTTACCCATTTAAGTGTTTAGGCAAAAATAAATACAAATTTTAAAGTGTAAATATAATAGAAAACATTCCGAATAGAAAATATTACCTGCCTCCCGGCCATATGAATTCATGTCAGCCGAGTATTCCATTTCCTTTTCGGTGGCGCGTAGAAATATGTGAGAACTAGTGGAGAGTGAGAAAATATGATGAGAGAAGATAAGATATATTTTGAAAATAAAATATGGGTATATGTGATTTTTTTTAAAAATAAAATAAGAATATACCATAGACATTCTGACTATTTGTTTAAATGTTAAAATTAGTTGATAGATGAAAACCATCCAATACGAGAAATCAAACCTATAATGTGCAAAGGTTTTTTCTACAAATTCAAATATTTTCATATAATTTTATAAAATATTTCTCTAGAAAGCTCATAAATCTTTTAAGATAACTCATAAGTTATTCTACAAAAATACATATATCATGAATTAGATTGAATAATCATGTCCATTTTCAACCACAGGTTCAAATGTATTATTCTTATTAAAGCATAATAGCAAAAAAAAAAAAAAAGAACTTTAATCACCCATTTAAATGTTTTGGCAAAAAGAAACATAAATTTAAGTGTAAAGATAATATAAAAAGAAAAAAAAATCCAAATTAGGAATAATACTTGCCTCCCATATGAATTCATAGTGAATTCAACTTAAGAGAAAGAATAATATTCCCTCCGTCCCATATTGCTGGTCCCTCTTTTTATTTTTAGATGTCCCAAAATAAATGTCCACTTTCCATAAAAGATAAATACAATAATTTTTGTATTTTCACTTTTCAAGAAAAAGTTTTGAATAAAGAAAATGGTAAAAAGGGAAAGTCAATTTAAATTAAGCAAAGAGTACAATAATAATGGTGGGTCTTTAATAAGTTGGATTTCCCAATATGGACCAACAATTTGGGACGGGGGCAGTAGAAGATAGGATATATTTTAGAAATATAATATCGGTATATGTGTTTTTTTTTTATTTAAAATAAGAGTGTACTTTAGATATTTGATTGTTTGTTTGAATGATAAAATTGGTCAATAGATCAAAACTATCCAATATAAGAGGTCAAACCTATAATATGTGAAATTTTGGGGATGAGGACCAGATTCTTTATAATTTTTGGAGGCAAATTTCAAATAACTCCTTTTCTTATTCTTATTTAAATAATAGTTATAAATAAAGCCCCAAAATTTTGAATGTTTTACAAACCCAATCTCATAGTTTATAAGTACCCAAAAGTTCTAATAAAAATATATAATATCACACCTATTATGAAACCCATTAGGCCCAAGCCCCCTCTGCCCCTAGTCGCCACCTCGCCGGTATTTTGTTAAATTGTGTAGTGGCAATATTTAAAGCCGGAAGGAACGAAGACCTTCTATTCGAAACAAAATTTTAAAAGACTGTTCAAGTCTTTTTCTTTAATTACAATAACTAAGATTCTAACCTACCCCTACTAGCTAGAGACTCAAACTCGGGTTCTCCTAGCTCCAAGTGTGTAACTTTATCACTAAGTTAAACCTACTCGCTCAAAGAAAAACTTTGATATTATATTATTTTCTTGAAGTAATTTTTTTTATTAAAAAATTTATTCTATATATACAGATTAATGGCTTCGAATTTTTTATTTTTATGTTAATGAAATTGAAGTTGTGAATACAAAATAAAACATGATAGTGTGAAATTTGGAAAAATAAAACTTAGGAATTTGTCCTTGTTTTCTGACTTTGAAAGGATTTACTTCCAACATTTTTTGTAATTAAATTAGGAATTAGTCCCTTTACCTTTTAGTTAGTTCGGCCTCACATTATTAAAAGATGGACTCATATTTGCATCTCTACCGACGAAATGGATTCAACTCAAGGTTTAGAAGTGAAAACAAATGATAAGTAATCAAACAGTACCAATTTAATCAGATCCGAGATTAAATCCATTTAAGTAATTGAACGTACGAGTTTTTACACAAAACGCCCATGATAGAGTTCGTCGTCCCTTCCCTATCCTTGAACACCAACAGTGGCGGAGCCAGGAATAATTTTCAGGGGGGGGGGCCAAAAAAAATTTAAGCCAAATCAAACTCAATAATTATGTTTACAGACTAATTTTTTACTAAAATACTTCTCCATTCTGTTTCGATATTTTGGAAAAGTTAAAAATGATATACTAAAATTAATTATATATCTTGAAATATCTTTTAATATATAATCCAAAAAAAAATGAATGCTGTGTTTCAAAATAAAAATAAAAAATACACAATAGTAAAAAACAGCTGCCTGAATAATGAATGGAAGAAAGTCAAAATTTTATATATATTACAAATTTACACCTTCAACTTATAATGATAATTGCACAAAGCCCCCTGCACAAAACATCACAAAAGTCTCGCATAGCCCTCACCAAACGTTGCTTCCTTTACTTATATTACAACTGCTGCCCCTAGACTAATTTGTTTAATCACAAACAACACCCCTTGCCCAAAATTACACATTGGCCCCTCAACTATCCCTTCTCACACATAAGCCCCTACACTCTATAAAAATTTCCAAAAAGCCATGGCCCCACCTGGCCCCCACTTGGCTACGCCCCTGAACACCAAGATCTATCAACTGCTTGTGGAAAAAAAGTAAAATATACTCCCTCCGTCCTAATTTAATTGTCCACTATTCCATTTTTGGATGTCCCAAAATAGCTGTCCACTTTCTATATTTAGCAAGTCATTAATTAGAGCACTTTTTATTATTTTCAATATTACCCTTTAAGCTATCACCACTTTTTTTATTGTGGGTCCCGTCACCTTTTTTTTAGGTAAAAAGTAAAGGTCATTTTTGAAAAATACCCATTTTCTCTTAGTGTAATCATTATGTCTCCTTAAGTTTTAGTTTTTCAAAGTTGGACAATTAAATTGGGACGGAGGGAGTACTAAAAAGACTTTAATTCAAATTTCTCTAATAAGAAACAAAATATTGATAAGTAGAAACACAAGCTAATATAACCATCGGCACCATGAATAATACTCTTCATCTCATGCTCATTTTTATGAGTAGATATCATTTACCCTTTATTATTTTTTGTGAAATTTTTTTCTTTCTCAACCACCAAAGAAAAATTTTCTATTGAAAAAATCATAAAGTAAGAAAACATTTCACCACATGTCTCAACTTATTTTTCAACCTCTCACAAAAACCAACTATTTTATTTTCCTTTTCCTTATTGTAATCATTTCTACAAACAATTAACGAACAAAAACAGAACAAATTACATAGGATTCAAGAAGCAGTAGACAACCTAATTTGCAGCCACATTTATGACTTCATTACACACTTTTCACACACACGCGTTTGTGGCACAAACTAGAGTTTTTTTAGCATTTTTAGGCAAGTTTTAGGGCTAGTCCCGCATGCCCAGGGCAATGCTGCAAGCCTGGAGCAATGCCATAAGACCCTACGGCATTACCTATGCAACGCAGTAGTGCCACACCCCTCTGCCGCAGCCCTGTGCCACAACCTCCTGCTACGCACCACTATTTGTCTTACTGCAGTGTGTTTTTCTCTATAAATAGGACTCTTGCAGGGTGCCATTTGGGGATATGCAAATTTGGGACAAGTTTTGGGAGAGAAAATTCTCTATAAACAATTTTAGAAAGAGAAAATCTTAGAGAAATAAGGAAACAAGCAAGGAATAAGGTATCAACAAGGCAAGCAGCTTTTATTTTCTTTTCAAGCGCATCATGTATGCATTTCTATAACTCATCTAAATGTCAGTCACAAGTTTTAAATATAATTTTTAATACAAGGAAATTAGATAATTTGCAAAGAAGTTCATTACTTTCAAAATAAGTCATTTTTAAGTTTTACAAGGAAACTAAAACCTGTTTTAACACATTTTCAAAAAAAAACCCACAAAAATAATTTTCAAATAAGTGGAACTATGAGACTCTAATTTCATTCTACGCATGAAAACGTAGGCGCTTATAAAGCTCGAGCCTGATTTTATAAATAATATTTGAAATTGAATTTATTCGAAAGGACTACTTTTGAAAACACTTCAAACTACTTGAAAGATATTAAATAGGAATTAAATACAAGATTCATTAAGGGACCGAAAGGGAGGATTGGGTGTCTAACAACTTCCCAATTCATAACGTAGTTCCCGAACCCTAGCAAAGTAAACATCAACTAATATCTGGTTTCTCACGTATAAAATATAGTTCATTTTCGGGTTATCTTTTATACGATATTTTGTTTATTTTCTTGTAAAATAAACTGCTGACTCTAAAAATACTTTTTTCCTACAAAACAAAATTTCAAAAATCAATAAAAGAATCGCTCGGAAGGTTGGAGGCCCGGATTCTCACAAAAGCATATAACAACAATACCAATGTGATTTGGTAATTCCATATGTGGAATTCGAACAACTTGAAGGGCGAGGGGAAACTCAAGCACTCCATTTGGTTTTGTTCATTATGGTTTTACGGTTCATATTAAAGGGAGAATCCTAGTACTACAAAGTTGCCACTTCAGCTCATTTGTTCATGGCAAACATTCTTCACTACATTGTACAAGTAATAAAAGAATGGCCAGAATTGGAAAAGATGATTGGCCTTGGAAGAGTATATGAATAAATTGAGTGAGAATTACTTGAGGCATGTGATTAGTATCTATCAAAGCTCAACTTGTGAGACCTATGTAGTATTGTTTTAGGGATGAAAAATAAGGATACATATTTTTTAGCTCGGGTTTTTGTTCAAGGGGGATTTCTTGAGGAGGAGGGTGAGGTCCTTCAATGCAATGTTTGATGAGATTAGTTCGACCCATGCAAGATGGGTCGTACAATAGTTAAAGCTGTGCAAAAAGCTTTTTCTTTCAATAGTGGAGAAGGTGATTCCTGCTTACGCATCCTTTTTTTAACGATTTAAGAAGCGGAAAGAAGGGAGAAAGTACCCTTACATCAAGTACTCGGTTGAGGATATTCACACCATGATCATAAAGGATTTCTTAAGAACCTGATGATGTATATATGTTTATCACTATGCACTTAGCTATTATATAGTGACTTCTGCTTATCATGTTGTACATACAAGCAATACTTTGTGCTTATAAATTGAACTTATGTCTACTTAATGACAATATATATAACTATATATATATACTTTTTTGATTTTGCTATCTACTAATTATAGGTTGGCACAATCAGTAGCAGTTCTGAGGGTGTGCAGGATGGACGACTGCAACACTTCTTATAATCATTTTTTTTATCGAACTTACAGAAGTCAAGTACACTTTGCTACTTTTGCTCTATTGCATTTTAATAATTGGAGCAATAAGAGATTCCATAAAATGTTATATGTTAAGTTGTTCCAATAGTACTCACATTGAATCTATCGAATACTATTATAGGATCACGGGGGATGTAGGATCAATAATCGCTCTAACTAATGGTTGCTTATGTTATTACTTCTATTAGCTCCCGTGATTGCTCTAACTAATAGTCGTTTTTGCATCTTCAATAAGATTGACATTTAATAAGTTTAATTTGTGGATTAGTTCTGAATAAAAAAAATAAAGATGAAAATAGACATGGGAACCAGAGAATTACATAGGCCAAAGTAAAAAGTACACATTTCTGAACAAATTTACACAATAAACATATTTGCTCTCTCTCCATACTATGTGCTTATATGTGTAATATTTGGTGAGGACTGTGCTTTCATTTTCGAAAGCTCCATTTCTACAATGATATTGTGATACTTTTGAAAGAAATCCTCAATGATTAAAGTTTGAAGGTCCTCAACTGAGTTCTTGATGTAAGCGTACTTTCTTCCCTCTCCACGCTTCCTCAATCATTCAAGAAAGGATGTGTAAGCAGGGATCATCTTCTCCACTATTGAAAGATAGAGCTCTTCTCACAGCTCTAAATGCTGAACCACCCATCTTGCTTGAATGAATCGAATTTGCACAAACGTAGCATTAAAGGACCTCAGCCTCCTCATCAAGTTCCCCCTTGAAGAAAAACAAACACTGAAATATCTTTGTCCCTCTTCTTCATTTCTCAAACAGTACAACAATGTGACGCCCCGAAATCCCATTAAGAGGATTATACCTCCGGGACTTGGTTAGCCACGGAGTCGTACGCGATGACGGGTATTAAGTGGTGAAACTTAGAATTTTATTCCAAAAACATGTTCAAGTAATAAAATCATTTTAAGAGAAAATCTGGCATGTGGAGTTTATTCATATAGTAAACCAAATCCTGTCAAAATGTATATATAACCGTTTTCCAATAAAAACTCCACATTTAAGAAAGATCATATATACAAAGCCTCCAATGAGGTCCCAATACAAAATAAAATAGTTTTACAACAATGTTCTAACAGTACAACAATCAATAGGATGTGCGACTTATTATCAATATAAGAAAAAGTATAATACTTGTCGTTTCCAAACGACTTTGGTAATCAGGGGCTGTCAAAGCTACTAGACTCCATAAGTGTACCATCCCTGGGAACACCTGCAAAACCTGGTTTGGAAAATGGGAGTGAGCCAAACGGGCTCAGTGGAAACTATAAGGGTTCGTATAAGAAAATAAGTTGAAAACCATGCATGCCATGCAATGCAATATAATGAAAGTAATTTTAGTTTATATGCTGCTCCTCTGTAATAAATCACCTCAGGGTAAAATACATTTCTTTTTGTATATACAACTGTAAATACATACTTATATAGTACATTCCTGAATCAGCCAATGCAAGGAAAACCTTTCGTGGAATATGTATATATAATGTCCCCAACCCAAAGCATAAGAAAAGCAATATATATATATGTGTATACATCATCATATTGTATATGCCACAACACCGCGACTAGATCTATCACATCAATCACATATCATACTCACGTCTAGGATTTTTATACATCTACTGTGCACATAGATAGCCAGCAACTCGGTTTTTTCTGCCCCCAAGGCAGGGACCACATACCAGGTCCACCTAGACGCTACCTCAAGCAGCCACACAGGCATACGCTACCTCACGCAACCACACAGGTATACGCTACCTAATAATCCTCACGTAGCCACCAAGGCTATACGCTACAGGTAATCACCATCTATCTAGTACGAACGGTGTGGCCATCCGATAATATATCCAAACAACAATAAACTCATCAAATCAATGAAATCGTAAGGACATACATAATTCAATAGATGTAAATATGTATATACATACATTCCATATGTATTTGTATGACTCGTAAATATGCATCCATTCTAGATATGTGTACATATACATATTTTATAACATATAGTGGTATTATTGTTGAGATTGAACAAGATTCATCAAGCCCGTCAGTTAATAAAGGAAACCAGAAAATCATCAGTTTGGGAGGTTTCATATGTTTCTGTGAACACCTCATTTTGCGACCTCCGCAAGAATTCTGATTTTCAAAGAAATGAACACGCATGCATGCACGAGTATTTTTAGATGCACAAAAACTATGTACATGTGATACAGGTCAAAGAAGAAAGCCAAAAGGACCCCGGATGAGGAGTTACAGAATTATCGAAAATTATCGGAACCAAAAATCGTCAAAAACTCCTGAAAACTTGGTACGCATTTCAGATCATCCTCAAACTTTGAGAGTTGTTAGACATTATCATGAGGAGTAGCATACTCGAAAATCAGCTCAATCCGACAGTCGGATCTCCGAAAATTCAAAAAATCATGATTTAGATTTGGGTGGTCAAATGGAGGTCTTCTCGAAGTTAAAATGGTTTGAAATTTGGTAAGTGGGTAGGCCTTATTGTGGGGAAGAACATATCCAAAATTCATCTTTTTCGGACATGGGATCATCAAGAATCAATTTGTCTATCGTGCAATTCTAGTTGTAATGCCCTTCGTAGCAAATAAAAATAAATAGTGGCCTTCCCGAATTTTGATCGACCTCAAATTTGGACACAAGCTAGAAAACGTTTGGAGGGAAAACATATCAAAAACTCAGCATAATCCAACGGTTGTAAGTTCAATGTCGAGATTGTTGTACGCAAGTACGTTTCCTACGCGGGAACAAACTCTTTGTACCAAGCCAAGGATACCGAGTCCTTCCCGAACACCGATCGTCTCCATTGTTTTACAGAGTCTATAAGACTTATATTGGCAATACATATCCAAAATTCAGCACGATCCAACGGTTAGAACCTGACTTGTCGTACAAACAAGGGACATTGTCTACAACAAGTACCTTTCCTAAGCGGACACAAACTCTTCGTACCAATCAGAACGAAAGGGAACCTTCCCGTAATCCGATCGACCTGAAAGCTTTACACAATCTAGAAGAGTTCTATTCCCAACACATATCCAAAAATCAGGATGATCCAACGGTGGGAAGGTTTCGCGATAATTTCCAAGAGTCCTAGTTGCAATCTCTTTTCTTGCTCTCCAAGTATTTTGACAACTATAAATAGACCCCCCCCATCCATTCATTATTTTGATCAACAATTAAGGGGATTTCGTGGTACACACCAAGAGACCCTTATTCTCTCCCCCAAGGAGGTTCAGGTATAATTTTCTCTCTCTTCTTTTATTTATTCGTCAGTTTTATAATTTATATTCTTGTCTGCATAATTTTTATCACTTGATAGCTTTTCAAAACCCTTTTTCAAATTGTTTTTCAAAACCAAAGGCGTATAATAAACCCTAATCCAATTCCAAAATAGTATTATTACTTTCTTACTTTTTCAAAAGCCCGGATTAGCGGCATTGTTATACGAAGGAATCGATAATCGCTATATATCCAATCTAACTCATAGATTGCGGTGTGTATATGATAAACACTCGATTATGAGAGCACTACTGCCATCTATACTGGTTTAATCAATAGACTATTGTATACGATCGGTCAAGTCACCTCATATCATATCGAGTATAGGATTCCACATTGAATCAGTTTCCGAAAAGCCCAATACTTTACAAAATCACTTGTTTCATTGTATCTATTATTATCAAACTCTATTTTTTCAAATCACACACTTATTTTTAAAATCATGGGCGAATTAGGAAACACATCGTTTTCATCCCAACCCTAAATCCCAATTTCTAAGGTAAGCACGAAAAGCTGTAAAGTAATAGCAATAACATGCAAGAGCTGAATTATAACACACGCATATCCTACTCAAAAGACCGAAAGGGTGAATTCGGTGCCTAACACCTTCCCGATTCGTAACTTTATCCCCGAACCTTCGAATCAACTGGTTTCGCATACATTGTGTATAAGAGGATATTTAGTCCATAAATACGTCTCTTTTACACAAACCTTTTTTGTTTGTTTAGTAAAACAAACTGGCGACTCTTATTCTTTTCAAAACCGATTTTCAAATCAACAACGGAATCGCCGCCCACGAGGACCGCCGGGCGTCGACAACGCGGGTTCTCACAGTTTCCATCAATTTGGCCTCAGGCCAAGTCTAAGACAATCAAACAATGTATATGAGTTCCCAAATGCCCTCCCACTATGATTTAAAGACTTCATTTATTAAAAACATATTTATGTATTTGACCAGCATACTTACGGACTGGCTAGGTAAGTAGAAAATCTCATAAATATAGCTCATAGCTTAAAACATAACAACGAAACCACCCATATATGTAACTTTGTCCAAATCATACTTTAAATCCCATTTATGACATCATACATAAGCGTATCAAAGCTTAGCGTATATACTCATATGCGTACTTGAGGGTCATATACCAAACTTCCTTATAAATCATATCCAATTAGGGAGTTTTGTCTAAGATTGTTATTGATGTCATATATGATGAAAATCTCTCAAAAGTATCCAAAGAAATTGACCGAAGCCCCATGCATATGCAACTTTGAGTAAAAAACCCTAGGTTTGGATTGATTTGAGATGAATAAGTTGTAATCGTAAGAAAAATTATCAAAATACTATTGTTCCCACCTTAAGAGGGTCAATCCCTCGAAGTATTGCAGAAGAATTGAGCCGAAGAGGCACGGATACGAAAACCCCCAATTTAAGCTCCAAAACCCTAGCCATGGTAATCCAAAGAGGAAAGAGATAAAAGTGATGATGGAGAGATGATGATGATGATGATGATTTGGTGTGGAATAACAATCCTTGAGTGATCCCTCATTATCCCATAGGATAGCCCCTCAATCGCTCTCTATGAGCTCTCAAGATAGTTGGTTCAAATGAGGAAGGAAGGAGAAGAAGATAATATATAAAAAATCTCGCCAGCTCGATGTAGACGACTCCTTACTATTCATGGAATCGACTCCCTGAGGTAGTCGGCTCTCCTCACTTCCATGTAGCCGACTCCGTAGCTTGATTTCTACATCCTTCAGTTTTTGGTTAATAGCTCGACTTCGCACCCACTTTTGGGGATCAAGGAATTGGAATTGGGTCTCGGACAAAACATAAAAGTTGTAGAGGTAATTGAGATGAAAACGTGGCCAAAAACAGGGACTCATTTGGAGTTCGGATGAAGAAGATATGGACTTCGAAATTAGGGTAAAAATCATTAATCGCGTAGGATCGAAACTTGTGATTTTTGAACCGATTTCCGTTCGAGCCACCCGAAACAACTTATGGTCATTATGACACACTTAAATATGTTAATATGACTTGTTGAAAGTTTTCAAACCATACCAACCTTTCCAGAACCCAATTTGGCTATCCGAAGCCAAATTATGTTTCATACACAACATGGGTCGTGATTTGCAAGAGATAAGGAAACCGGGTGTTACAATATCCCCTCCTTAATAAATTATGTCCTTGAAATTCCCATAGGATAGCTATCATCCCAATGTACAAGTGGTTCTGAATCCCACATAGTTGCCATTCCTTAAAAGAGAAAACTACAATAGCCAAGGAAGATTTCGGGCTTAAGGATCAGAACAAAAGAAATAAACTTATCAAATGATAAAGAAAATAGACCACATAACTAAAATTATCCGAGTCATTCTCTTTCACAAGCCACAACCTCTATAAGAGTTTCAATGAAAGGAGATACTGACAAAACACGAGCGCTTTTCACCAGCCGATACACATAAACAAAGTGGTGGAAGATATAACTTTCCTTATACACCCTCTTTCTCTCACCCACTTATGGAGAAAAGCAACAATTTTGTCTTCACAACCCAATTTCTAATCACCATGTTCTTCAACTCGATATAGGCACTGCACTCAGAATCCACCTCTTAATGGCTTTAGAAGTTTTCTAACTCAAGAAACTTAGGATGATCATATTGCAATATGGGGTGATTGCAGTTCCGTAACAAAAGATTAAGTTGGTAATCCTCAAATAAGTTCTTAAGTGACAGTAAGTTTCAAATACAAAAGGGTTTCCAGTGTCTCATTACTCACGGAGAGGTATTATCTTCACCAAATCATAGATTGACTGAAGGTTCTAAAACTTAATGACTACGCGTACTACACGGTATATGGGTAACCCCTCTCTCCCAATTCGGTTAAGATAACTATGGTGTTATCCAGCCAATAGAAAAATAATTTTACTAGAGGTTAGAGTCACTGGACCAAAATCATTAACGTTTGAGTATGGAAATCAAATTCCGTACCCTGCTTTGAAATTCTAACTGGATTCCAATTCCATCCAATCGGGACTAGCAGATGAGGAGAAATGCATGGATCGATTTCCAAAAGATGAATCTGACTAACTCACAAAATTCAGAATTCAAATTCTTAGAAGGTCGTTTCAAAATACAAGCAGTAATTATATTAACAAATGCATTCCTTGCCCTGAATGTCTTCTCTTAGCCTAGACGAATTCCTGAACTGAGAATGAAATTTCAGTGGACATCGAGTAAACTTTAGGCTAAGAGAATAGGCTCACAGAGAGCTTGCTAAATTATAGAGAATGCTTGAAGTCCTCTTATCTGAATACATGATCCCGTGATCACTTCATAATCATGACCCCAACTATTCCGCTAGTAATCCAGGAGGTGGAGTATCGCAACTCACAGTCATGAATTAACTGACTTGGTATGAATATTGCATATTCGAACTGTAAGGATTTCCTATTAATGCATTTGCCATGCATAGCATTTCTAATAAAAGAAATTTATAGGATCTTACCTTGTCTTCCCCTTAACAGGCAATAGACACATATCTCTGGAAAATCTGTTGGGGATTCCACTATACAAAAAACAAAAGTGATACACTTATAGTATGCTAACATGATCTTAAGAGAGTTCATACTCCTTCAAAGGGTGAAATTCATGCCTGATAAAATGATCTAAACTGTTCCCCCCCCCCCCCCGAACTAGAACAAGCTTTGACACATATAAAAGGAAGAGAAATGGTGGTGCAAACAAGGTCTATTTATCAAGGTTAAGTCTTGTCTCCCCTCCTTAAAGGGTTTGCCCGTGATTAGTATCAATAAGGCTTGAATTTGGAGTACTGCTTCAAATCCTAAACTAGAATCAAGAAGGGGATAGGAAGGTCTCAAGCTTGAAATGCTTACCTCATCAACATATGGATTCTTGAAACGAGGTAGGAAAAATTCCCACCCGAACACTCATTCCGAACTTGAGGTATGATTTTTTGCTCCAAACTTCTCCTTTAATGAAAACTCACTTTACATCTAGTATGCACGTCACTCTGGTTAGATGTTTACATAGGAGGATGGGAATGATTTCTCGAAAATGCTCATCTCGCCAAGGCTAACTCAATAAGGGTTAAGTAATGGTACAACTCGTGTCTCAAAGGTACTATACCTCTCTGGTCTGAGGAGAGTTCAAAAACTGAGTTCACTAATTCGCCTTTGATATGCCATCACGCTATCCTTTGTCAATTTGAACAACTCTCCTTCATAAGGGTGAACAGAAACATATTAAAGTTGAACGTGTACCCAAAGCTCCACTTAAAAATAACAAAGAGAAATGAAATAGAAGAGCATCGAGTTCTACTAAGGGTTCTATTCCCTTTTGCCATGAGAGTTAGCTATCAGACAACACTTTTCCTCAAGATTTACCAAATGAGTTCACTTTTAATCCCTTTATAAGCCAATTTCTCAAGGTTTAGATACACTATACTCAACAAATGTGAGAAGCTTACAAAAGGAATAATCACCCTAACCTGGAATCGACAAGTCATCGAGATTTTGCTGCGTTACTCTGATAGGTCCTCCTAATGAAAATGGAATAGAATTGTGCTTCAGACAGATTCGTTGTGGGTTCCTTAACGTGAAGGAAAGATGAGTCTGCAGCTAGTAAGAATGAGATGTTTTGCGAATTTCATGGAAGATCCTTTCCTATCACTTTAGGGAACAAGGCATAACACATCTTTACTAGAGACAAGGTTCACTAAACGGGTTCTCGTTCCCAATTGAACTTACTCGGCTAACAAAATGAGAATTCGATTCTAACATAAGCATATTCGACGCTTTTCTCTAGACAGGAACACCTTTTGCTGCCTATTCTCAAAAGAATATATATAAAGTATGTCTCAACACCGGTATCTACCTTCTATCACAAGGAATACCACAACCAATATCACCTACGAGTTATCAGTACCCTTAAGAAGACTCAGACATTATCCACAGATTTCCTCTCTCGTAACTTGACTTACAAGTTCGAACGCGGCCGTACAGATATAGAGGAACGATCATCCATGCACTATGTTCACCCCGTAAGAAATCGAAGAAGAAGCAATGGGGTAAACACGAGGAATATGACTTTAGCAGCCACTCTCCTACGAGTATGGCACGTTCTAACTTCAGTCAGCAGTAGTGGACTGATGGTTTATCAGATAGTCAATCGTTGGCCGGCGGATGATTATAACATAATCCATCAATCGCCTTTTGCTCACTTAGTGGCAGAACTAATCCCGATCACAAATCTCATATGTAAAACAGGTGATATAGAAGCCAATGACAGAGATAATTTACAAAAGAGGCCAAAATAATTAAGCTAAAACTTAGTGAATGGATGTAGCCAAGACAAGCCACATCTCCTTTCACAATTCTCTCATTTTCCAAATACCCTAACAGTAAAATCTTATTGCACGAGAGCGCATTAATCTTCCGAAGAATACTATAACCGCTCACACCCCTAATCTCGGATCTACCCATAAATTCCCCGAGGAAAACGTCAAACCTATAGCTCTAATACCAACTTGTAACGCCCTGAAATCCCATTGAGAGGATTATACCTCTATGACTCAGTTCGCCACGGAGTCGTACACGACGACGGGTATTAAATGGTGAAACTTAGAATTTTATACCAAAAACATGTTCAAGTTATAAAATCATTTTATGAGAAAATCTGGGATGTGGAGTTTATTCATATAGTAAACCAAATCCTATCAAAATGTACATATAATCGTTTTCCAATAAATACTCCACATTTAAGAAAGATCATATATACAAAGCCTCCAATGAGGTCCCAATACAAAATAAAATAGTTTTACAACAATGTTCTAACAGTACAACAATCAATAAGATGTGCGACTTATAAGAAAATGGGAGTGAGTCAAACGGGCTTAGTGGAAACTATAAGGGTTCGTATAAGAAAATAAGTTGAAAACCATGCATGCCATGCAATGCAATATAATGAAAGTAATTTTAGTTTATATGCTGCTCCTCTGTAATAAATCACCTTAGGGTAAAATACATTTCTTTTTGTATATACAACTGTAAATACATACTTATATAGTACATTCCTGAAGTAGCCAATGCAAGGAAAACCTTTCGTGGAATATGTATATATAATGTCCCCAACCCAAAGCATAAGAAAAGAAATATATATATATATATATATGTATACATCATCATACTGTTTATGCCACCACACTGCGACTAGATCTATCACATCAATCACATATCATACTCACGTCTAGGATTTTCATACATCTACTGTGCACAGAGATAGCCGGCAACTCGGTTTCTTCTGCCCCCAAGGCAGGGACCACCTACCAGGTACACCTAGACGCTACCTCACGCAGTTACACAGGCATACGCTACCTCACGCAGTTACACAGGCATACGCTACCTCACGCAGCCACACAGGCATACGCTAATAATCCTCACGTAGCCACCAAGGCTATACGCTACAGGTAATCACCATCTATCTATTACGAACGGTGTGGATATCCGATAATATATTCAAACAACAATAAACTCATCAAATCAATGAAATCGTAAGGACATACATAATTCAATAGATGTAAATCTGTATATACATACATTCCATATGTATTTGAATGACTCGTAAATATGCATCCATTCTAGATATGTGTACATATACATATTGTATAACATATAGTGGTATTGTTGTTGAGATTGAACAAGATTCGCCAAGCCCGTCAGTTAATAAAGGAAACCAGAAAATCATCAGTTTGGGAGGTTTCATATGTTTCCATCAATTTGGCCTCAGGCCAAGTCTAAGACAATCAAACAATGTATATGAGTTCCCAAATGGCCTCCCACTATGATTTAAAGACTTCATTTATTCAAAACATATTTATGTATTTGACCAGCATACTTACGGACTGGCTAGATAATTAGAAAATCTCATAAATATAGCTCATAGCTTAAAACACAACAATGAAACCACCCATATATGTAAATTTTTCCAAAACATACTTGAAATCCCATATATGACATCATACATAAGCGTATCAAAGCTTAGTGTATATACTCATATGCGTACTTGAATGTCATATACCAAACTTCTTTATAAATCATATCTAATTAGGGATTTTTTTCTAAGATTGTTATTGATGTCATATATGATGCAAATCTATCAAAAGTATCCAAAGAAATTGACCCAAGCCCCGTGCATATACAACTTTGAGTAAAAACCCTAGGTTTGGATTGATTTGAGATGAATAAGTTGTAATCGTAAGAAAAAATGTCAAAATACTATTGTTCCCACCTTAAGAGGATCAATCCCTCGAAGTATTGCAAAAGAATTGAGCCGGAGAAACATGGATACGAAAACCCCCAATTTAAGCCCCAAACCCCTAGCTATGGCAATCCAAAGAGGAAGGAGATGAAAGTGATGATGGATATGATGATGATGATGATGTTGATTTGGTGTGGAATAACAAGCCTTGAGTGATCCCTCATTATCTCCTAGGATAGCCCCTCAATCGCTCTCTATGAGCTCTCAAGATGGTTAGTTCAATTGAGGAAAGAAGGAGAAGAAGAGAATATATAAAAAATCTCGCCAGCTCGATGTAGCCGACTCCTTACTGTTCATGGAGTCGACTCCCTGAGGTGGTCGGCTCTCCTCATTTCCATGTAGCCGACTCCGTAGCTTGATTTCTGCCTCCTTCAGTTTTTGGTCAACAGCTCGACTTCGCACCCACTTTTCGGCATTTAGGAATTAGAATTGGGTCTCGGCCAAAACATGAAAGTTATAGAGGGAGTTGAGATGAAGACGTGGCCGAAAACAAGGACTCATTTGGGGTTCAGACGAAGAAGATATGGACTTCGAACGTCGGGTAAAAATCATTAATCGCGTAGGATCGAAACTTGTGATTTTTGAACCGATTTCCGTCCGAGCCACCCGAAATAGCTTATGGTCATTATGACACATTTAAACATGTTAATATGACTTGTTGAAAATTTTTGAACCATACCAACCTTTCCAGAACCCAATTTGGCTATCCGAAGACAAATTCTGTTTCATACACGATTTGGGTCGTGATTTGCAAGAGATAAGGAAACCAGGTGTTACAAACAACCTCTCGCAAGTTGAGCTCTGATAGTTACTAATGGCCTGCCTTAAGTAATTCGCACTTAACTTATTTAGATACTCCTCCTCGATCATCTCTTCCAATTCTAGCAATTTTCTTATTGCTTTTACAATGCAGTGAAGATTGTTAGCCATGAATAAATGAGCCAAAGTGGCATCTTTGTAGTATTTGGATTTTTCTCTAAATTGAACCGTAAAACCACGATGATCATGATGAAATGAAGTGTTAGAGTTTGCCCTCGCCCTTCAAGTTATTAATATATATATATATATGTCAAGTAAATATTGTATTTATCTGTTGTATTTCGATAGCTATAATTAGTTTCCTTTAGTTTAGGGATTAGTTAGAGATATGCTTATTTCCTTTTGTAATTAGGTTTCCTTTGGTAATTAGTTTCCTATTGTAATTAGGTTTCTTTTGTTATTTAATAATATTTCAGCCCGCAATGAGAGGTATTCAATCCAAATTATGAAACTTCAATATTATTGACATGGTATCAAAGGTCTTCCTTTTCCTTTGATCGACTAATTTTCCCCGATCATTTTTTTCTGGGCAAAAACGATACTGTTTGCGATTTCCTGTTTCTGCTGATCTCTTCCAGCGTGAGGTTTCCTTTTTTTTGCCAGCGTCGCTCATTTTCTGGCGGTTTAAGGTTTATGTTCAAATTCCATTATGCTCGATTTTCAGACTTGATTTTTCGGTAAAGGTTCCAAGCGGGTTTTTGGTCGATTTTTTGTTCTGGTCAGATCCAATTTCCAAGCTCGTTTTCTGCTTGATCTTAATGTTCAATTTCCAGTAAAGGTTCCAAGTTTTGTTTTAAACTCGATTGCTCATTTTTCTTGCGTTAACATAGAGCGTGAGGTATTCTATATTATTTTACGTGTTCATCTAATCAACATATCTGGTTATTTAGCTATCTATTGGACTATTTTGGTATGATTGATATGCTCACTATGTCTGAAGAAAAAATATATATTGTTTGCTTTAATGTCAAGAATTTCACCACTTGGGAATTTTAATTCTTGATGTATGTTAAGGGAAAACAATTATGGGGTCACTTAGATGGGTCAACTACAGCTCCTACTGATCCAAAAGAGCATTGTCAATGGGAGGGCAAAGATGCTCAATTATAATGTGGCTGCTTGGTTCTATTGAACCTTATATGATGAATGATCTTCGACCCTTTACTACTACTAAAGAGATGTGAGAGTATATTCGGTGGGTTTATTACCAAGATAACAATGCTAAAAAATATCAACTTGAATTAGATATTTCGAACTCCAAACAGGGCAATCAAACTATTCAACTGTTATATTCTGGATTTCGAAATCTCTGGAGTGAATATTCTGGAATTGTTTGCTCTACAATTCCAAAAGCAGCTTTGGTTTCTCTACAACAAATTCACGCTGACCGCCAACGCGATCAATTTCTGATGAAATTTCGCCCAAAATTTGAGACTGCACGGGCTGGGTTGATCAATCGACATCCTGTTCCATCTTTGGAAATCTGTTTGAGTGACTTATTACGTGAAGGACAGCGTCTAGCGACTTAAAACAGTCTTAATCAAAACATTTTTCTACTGAGCTCGTAAATGTTGCATATCCGACCCAAACAAGAGGACAATCTCAATCACAGACACAATGCTATCGATGTAGGGAGTTTGGGCATATTGCAAAGAACTGCATGAAGAAAATATGCAATTATTACAAGAACAAGGGGCATCTAATCAAAGATAGTCGCTTACAACCTCAGAATAGACAAGGACAAGTTTATAACCGTACTATCCAGTCTAATCATGCTATCGTTTCTCTTGCACCTCCACCACCACAGCCTTCTACATCTAGCTCAATATCTACTGACACCCAAAATGGTTCAACGGATGATTGTCTCGGCCCTTTATGCTTTCAGTATTCAAGGCAAGAACCAAACTCTTACTTAACCTTGGTTAGTCAATTTCGGGGCCTCAAATCATATGACCGGGAGTACGGATGGTTTACGTGATGTTTGTAAGTATACGAGTAATGAACTTATTCAGATATGCAATGGTAGTACTCTTCCTATTAATGATGTTGGCTCTCTTGGGACCTCTTTTAATAATGTTCCAGTTTCTCCAAAGTTATCTTCAAAATTAATTTATGTTGGACAATTCATGGATGATAATTGTGAAATTCACTTTAATCGAAATGGTTGTTGTGTGTAGGATCAAACATCGGGGGGGGGGGGGGTGATCATGAAGAGGCCTAAAGTTGGACGTCTATTTCCTATTCTGCTTTATGCTTTTAGTTCTAGTATCAATTATGTCGCTTGTTCTGCAGTTATTAATGAAATATAGTGATATTTGGCATAAGAAATTAGGACATCCGAATAAAGTTGTTTTGTCTCATTTTGTCAAAAATGTTTATTTGGGAAATAAAGTTTCGCCTTTTAATATATCTTTTGATTATAGTACTTGTAAACTCGGAATGAGTAAATGTTTACCTTTTCTTTCGCATGGGAGTCGTGCATCTATGTGTTTTGAGATTGTTCATACAGATGTCTGGGGTGTAACTCTGATTCTTTCACATGTTCGTTATAAGTACTTTGTTACATTTATTGATGATTACAGTCGTTTTACTTGGATATACTTTCTTCGCTCCAAATCTGAAGTATTTTCAAAATTCCAGGAATTTAATGCTTTTATTAATAATCAGTTTTCTGCTGATATCAAAATCTTACGCTCGGACTCTGGGGGAGAATAAATGTCTAGTGAATTTTAAAATTATCTCAAATCGATGGGTATTTTATCTCAACGTTCATGTTCATATACTCCACAATAGAATGGGGGTTACCGAGCACAATAATCGTCATCTTTTAGATATTGTTTGCACTCTATTAATTGAATCATCTGTACCCCCTCGATTTTGGGTAGAAGAATTGTCTACATCTGTTTATTTGATTAATCATTTGCCTTCTCAAACTTTATAGATTGACTCTCCTTATTCTCGTCTTTTTGGGGTTGTCCTTACATATGATTTTCTTTATGTCTTTGGTTGTGTGTGCTTTGTTCACTTACCTCCTAGTGAAATAAACAAACTTAATGCTCAGGCTGCATGGTGCGCATTTCTTAGGTATAGTACTGTTCATAAGGGGTTTATGTGTTATGATTCCAATGCCAATAAACTTCATATATCTCGAAATGTTGTTTTCTTTGAAAAATCAATACTTCTTCCAATCCACTCTTCCTCCTACAAACGAGTCTGTTTTGCTTCCTACCTTTGATCATGATGTTGATACTGTTAAAAGTACTAGTGAGCGCTGAAAGGGAATTGTGTATCAAAGACGGCTTACTCACCTATCTTCACCCTTTCCAAATCCTGAATCGATGTCTGATCCTCCCATGCCTGGTCCACGGAGGACATCCCGAATATTAAAACCACCAGATAAGTATGGCTTCTCACATACTGCTAATCAGGCTATTGTGGATACTATTATTATTCCTAAGTCATATTCTCAGACTGCCACTCAAGCTTGTTGGCAGCAAGCTATGTACGAAGAACTTCAGGCACTTCTGGATAATCATACTTGGGAGATTGTTCCTCGTCCCGATGGGATCAAACTTATTGGTTGTAAATGGGTATATACAGTCAAGCTTAGACCTGATGGAACTTTTAACCGTTACAAAGCTCATCTAATTGCCCTCGAAAATTGCCAAGAGTATAGAATTGATTATGAAGAGACTTTTGCTCTAGTTGCCAAGATGACTACTGTTCGGACTGTTATGGCTATTGTTGCTTCTCAAGGTTGGTCCTTACAACAGATGGATGTGAAGAATGCTTTCTTACATGGGGATCTAAAAGAAGAAGTTTATATGACTCCTCCTCCTGGTTTATTTCTCAATCAATCCACTGAGGTTTGTCGCTTAAAGCGATCTTTGTACGAGTTAAAACAGACACCGCGTGCCTAGTTTGAGAAGTTTCGTACCAGGTTTCTTGATTTTCACTTCACTCAAAGTCAGTATGATTCGTCTCTCTTTCTCAAGAAGACTGGTACAAACATTGTTATTCTCTTAGTCTATGTGGATGATATTTTTATTATAGGGTCTGATTCTCATTCGATTAAGGAGTTACAACAACATCTCAAGTTAACTTTCCACATGAAATATCTCGGTCCATTCCATTATTTTTTAGGTCTTGAAGTGGATTCTTGTTCCAATGGTATACTTCTGCACGAGCACAAACATACTCAAGAGCTACTTGCCTTAGCTGGTCTCCAGTATGGGAATTCAGTTCTTACTCCTCTAGAGGTTAATTTAAAGCTTCAAAATGAGGACAGTGAATTATTATCAGATCCATCATTATATCGGCATCTCATAGGGAGTTTGGATTATCTAACAATTACACGGCCCGACATCTTTATTGCTGTTTAGCAGGTTAGTCAGTTTATACAAGCTCCTCGCCACTCACATTTAGCAATTGTTTGACGAATTCTTCGTTATCTTAAAAGTACTTCAGGTCGTGGGTTATTTTTTCTTAAAACAAATTCATTACGATTGGTGGGTTATAGTGATGCGGATTGGGCTGGCTTTGCGGATACACGTCGTTCTATTACAGGGTGGTGTATGTTTCTGGGTGACGCTCTTATCTCTTGGAAAATTTAAAAACAAGATCAGGTTTCCAAATCCTCTATTGAATCCGAGTATCGTGCTATGTTCTCCACGTGTTCTGAGATTGTGTGGCTTTGTGGTTTATTAAGTGAATTGGGTATTCCTCAGTTTTCTCCTATTCCACTACATGTAGATAATACTAGTGCTATTGTAATTACAGCTAATCTGGTTTTTCATGAGCATACGAAGCACATTGAAGTAGATTGCCATTCTATTCGTGAAGCTTTTGATCAATGGGTTATTGCTCTTCCTCACATTCCAACTGAATAACAAACAACTGATGTGTTTACAAAGGCTCTATCTCGCCATCATCATCAGTTCTTAGTTAGCAAATTGATGCTTTCTGATCGTCTAGCATTAATTGGAGGGGGGAGTTAATATATATGTCAAGTAAATATTGTATTTATCTATTGTATTTCGATAACTATAATTAGTTTCCTTTAGTTTAGGGATTAATTAGGGATATGTTTATTTCCTTTTGTAATAGGTTTCCTTTGGTAATTAATTTCCTATTGTAATTAGGTTTCTTTTGTTATTTAATAAGATCTCAGCCCTTAATGAGAGGTATTCAATCTAATTTATGAAACTTTAATATTATTGACATAAATTGCGTGAATTCCACATCTGGAATTACCAAATGCCTAAAAGTTGTGGATGGGTTTGATACAATAAAGCCAGATAAAACTTTCTTGTAGATCACCATAAGGGTCACAAAATCTATTACATACTTTGTTAAGAAGTGAATTGTTCCCCTCACCCCAAAAATGGTGGACAACTCATAAGCTACGTTCTTCTAAAAATCTGACAAAATTGCTCTTACCACCTCACCGATCTTATCGCTTGAGAGTAGGACTGGTGCGCCTTCAGGCCCTTTAGCCCACAAAAAATATGTGGGATCAAGCAGAATCCAGGTGTTTGACAACAGTTTGGAGAGGTCTAGAAATTTTAACAACTTTTCGGGTGATCTAAAGCTGTTGATTAGAGCTTCAACAAAGTTCATTAACTGAATTTCAGAATCTTTAATAATTTCAGAAAAACATGAATCATGTTTTATACCATCAAAGATCTGCAAACAGAATTTCTTTTCACTTAAAAACAGAATACAGTAACACACTTCAGCAACGCGTATTAACCGTTCAATCTTTTTCTTGAATTCTTCCAAGAAAAGACCCAGGGTATTAATGGTACTTAATTTCTCAATCCCTAATTACTTCAAATTATTTTCGAGATAAACCATTCTTACACTCTTGTACACCTTGAAGCACTCACCAACATAACCAACCAAGTTCATCCTCTTGGCAATACACGAGAGCCTCCCGCGGTACTTTGTGAATTAAGGGATACAATATTTATTTCATATCTAGTAGTGTACAATAACTCACTGAACTCGACATATTTGTAAAACACAAGGACTGATTTGTAGAACTCGATAGATATGTAGAGCTCTGACCCTTGGCTGCATTGGTTACACTGATTATTATGTTCTGAAACTCGAGTTTGAGTCGAGCTACTGCCATACAGATGGCATCTTTGGATTGGCTCTAATCACCTGGGAGATTCACCGACTACTGGATCACATTGACTGCTTCCAAGTAGTAATCAATTACGAAGAAATCATCATCTGACATAATAACTCTTTTAGGATACGAGTTCCAGCGGTAGATAATATCAAAGGCGGACTCAAAAGAGATTGGCAGTTCCATTACTGTTGGATATAGAAGGTGATTGATAACAATTCACAAATTGAAGAAGTGTTTTGAGGTAGCAGAAATTTTGTACTAATATCATGAGATACTCCGGAACAGCTGGAATTGTAGAGGGGAGGAAAGGGAAACTTATATTTTATTTTTATTTTTCCACATGACAAACTTGTTTACCAAAAAATTAACTTAGTTGTTACCAAACATTTTATCTTTCTATATAAATATAGCATACTTGTAAGTGTATTGTAGTCCAAACAAACACTTTCTTGGAAACCTTCTTGATCTCGATAAGTTCCTTTCTTCCTATGAACTGTATAGGAAACAAAGTGTTAAGAACATTATTATATCAATCACATCTAGATCGAATTCGATCAATACAATATTGTTAAAGTACGCATTATTTTAGAAAGAGGCAAGAAAGTTTTCTATATACCTCATGTGTCTTTTTATGAGCAGACTGGTTCTTTGACAACGAGGGAAAAGTGTATATATTTTCTGGGGTGTGTGCGGCAGGGACTATGAAGAAAAGGATTAAGTCATTCAAGATGGGTGGTCTCAGACTTGTGGCTACGAGAGGAGCTTCGCCTTTCAGAATTGGACAAGTTGGTTCCTTCTTACAAGGCATTTCTTGAACGATTTGAGAGTCATGTAGAAATAAACATATGAATCATTCCTTTCTACTATTTGGCAATTGGCACTTTAAAAGAACTTGAGGAAATCATCTCGTTCTCAATTGATTCTGAAAGTGTATTGTAAAAGAAAATTTATGCATTCATGATGGGCCAAGAGTGCATTGAATATGTATTCTGAATATTATTCTTATGCGCATACCGACTATTGAGAATCACATCAAATCAGGGCAAACCAATTTCCTGATTTGTTGAGAATCATCAAATCAGGGCAAACCAATTTCCTGATTTGTTGAGAATCATCAAATCAGGGCAAATCAATTTCCTAATTCTTAGTTGTATATTTTATAATTATAGGGATCCTAATTGCTTCCTAAAAATCATAATTGTATAGCTGTATATTTCTATTCCAGAGCTGTAGTTTTATTTCCTTTTTTATAGGCTATATTGTATTTATAAAAGGGAGAGTGTGACTGCTTTCCTATTCATTCAATATACAATATTCTTTTCTTCCCTTTCTATATAGTATCAGAGCTAACATAATTGGCTTCTGTTCTTCCTTTTTTTGTGACGTTTCTCCCTGCCCACTACCATGTTAAAAATATCTGAATCAACCCCTACCACTAGTGCCACTATTAACTCCACTTCCATCTGAATCACCCTCTCATTCCATCCAAATCACCATAATTTGCCTCAATGGGAACAATTTTCTCAGGTGGTCCCAATCTGTTCGAATGTATATTAGAGGGAGAGGTAAAATCGAGTATTTAACTGGTGATGTTGTAGAGCCAGAAAAAACTAATTAATGCTGGTCATACTGTTTGGGATGCTGAAAACTCCATGATAATGGCCTGGTTAGTGAATTCTATGGAGGAGGAGATAAGTGCAAACTACATGCGTTATCCTACAGTTAAAGCCCTTTAGGATAATGTCACTTTGATGTATTCAGACCTTGGGAATCAATCCCAAATATATGAGTTACAACTCAAACCAGGGGAAGTCCGTCAAGGTGAGAATTTTGTCACTAAATATTTTAATATTCTAAAAGGTTTATGGCAGGACCTTGACTTATTCAATGATAACTATGAGTGGAAGAACAAGGATGATTGTAAGTACTTTAAGAAGAAGAACGAGAACTCAAGGATTTTCAAATTTCTGGCTGGGCTCAATGTTGATTTTGATGAGGTACGAGGCAGGATTTTAGGTCGTCAACCTTTTCCTTCGTTCAGTGAAGTTGTTTTTGAAGTTCGATGTGAAGAAAGCAAAAGAAATGTCATGCTTGGCAAGAGAATCACTGTTAGACCAGTGGAAAATTCAGCATTATTGGGAATTACTGCTGCCTATCGTGCCCTGCTGGAAACTGCTTGGCAAGAGAATCACTGCTAAACCACGACATACTCGTGAAACCTGCTGGAAACTGCATGGAAAACCTGCTGATTGAAAACCTATGGAATGGAAGAATAATAAACAAAATGATCTGAACCGTGCCTCAACCAAAGCACATACTACTGAGATTACCTCTTTTAGTGCATAATAGATAGAACAACTACTAAAGCTGCTGAAATCTGCTCCGCCAACTCCCGGTACCCCTATAGCATCCTTGGCTCAAACAGGTAGAACTTTATGTGCCTACTCCTCTTCATTATCTGCATCTTAGATCATAGATTCGGGTGCCTCTCATCACATGACTAATCTGTCCCATTTGTTTATATCTTATGAACCCTTTTCTAGAAATAAAAAGGTACGTATTGCAGATGGAAGCTTATCTTCCATTGTTGGCCAAGGTTCAATTCGTTTATCGAAAAAAATTAGTTTGAAATCTATTTTACATGTCCCAAAACTCTCTTGTAATCTCTTGTCAATAAGTCGTTTATCTAAATATTCTAATTGTCGTGTTATCTTTGGTGTCTCTTGTAGTGAATTCCAGGATTTGAACATGGGGATGATGATTGGCAGTGCTAGAATGATAGAAGATCTCTACTATTTTAATGACAACCATGCTAGGAATAAACAAGCTCATGGTTTTATTAGTAGCGTCCGTTCAAATCCTGTTCATGATAAAATAATACTATGGCATAATAGACTAGGGCATCCTAGTTTCTCCTATTTAAACTACTTGTTTCTAGATTTATTTAAAGGAGTTGATTGTAACTCTTTAGTTTGTGAAACTTGCTTATTGGCCAAAAGCCATCGAAATTTTTATAAAATTAAACCATACTGTGCTTCAAGGCCTTTTTATCTAATACATAGTGATGTTTGGGGTCCTTCTAAGATTACTACTTTAACCGGGAAAAAATGGTTTGTAACATTCATTGACGATCATACACGTCTTCGCTGGCTTTATTTAATGAATTCAAAAAATGAGGTTGCAAAACTCTTTAAAGATTTTTATTCTTTGGTCGAAAACCAATTTCAAGCTAAAATAAGTATTATTCGAAGTGACAATGGAACATAATTTTTTAATGAATGTTTGGGAGATTTTTTTCAAAAAAGAGGCATTGTTCATCAATTTACTTGTAGGGATACTCTTCAACAAAATGGAATCACATAACATAAAAATAGGCACTTACTTGAAGTAACCAGAGCTCTTATGTTTCATATGAATGTTCTTAAATATCTTTGGGGAGAAACAATCTTAACAAGTTGTTATCTGATTAATGGAATGCCTACTAGGGTTTTAAACTATGAAACTCTTTTACGTACTCTTGAAAAATCCTTTTCCAAACACACGCCTCATTAATAATCTCCCTTTAAAACTTTTTGGTTGTACGGTGTTCATTCATGTTCTATCCCATATTCAATCTAAATTAGATCCACGAGCTGAAAATTGTATTTTTTTAGGCTACTCACCTAATAAAAAAGGCTACAAATGTTTTAATCCTGTCACTAAAAAATTCCAAGTTAGTATAGATGTTCAATTTCTTGAAACAATTCCATTTTATACCCAAACCTCTCTTCAGGGGGAGAAGTTAAATGAATATCAGTTTTGGCAACAATAACCAAAACCAGTGGCCTTTTTTCTTGAAATTAACCAGGAAATGAATACTTTACCTAGAGAAAATGTAGAAAATACTAATCTATCTATGCCAAGTAAGATTGTATCACAAACAGGGGGAGAAACCTTACCACCTATGTCCACTAAGCTGCGTGTTTATACTAGACGCAGGTTTAATCCTATTGAGAATCTTCCAGTAAATCCTGAGCGCAGTCAATCATCATCTCCTAGTTCTCCAATTTATGGTAACCTTCTTATAAATCCTACTTCTTTGCCTTTATCTGATCTTGATGTTCCTATTGCTATTCCTAAAGGAGTTAGGAATTGTACCAAACATCATATTGCTAAATATCTATCCTACAATAGAATTTTAAAAAAATACAAAGACTTCACAACAAATGTTTATCACCTGTTTATACCTAGAACCATACAGGAAGCACTAGGACACTCGAAATGGAAGTCAGCAGTGTATGATGAGATGAAAGCACTTCAAAAAAATAAAACCTAGGAAATTGTTGATCTACCTAAGGAGAAGAAAACAGTAGGGTGAAAGTGGGTTTTCACAATCAAATGTAAGTCTGATGGGAGCATTGAGAGATACAAGGCGAAGCTAGTTGCTAAAGGTTTCACACAAACTTATGGAATTGATTACCGAGAAATATTTGCCCCTATTGCGAAGATCAATTCCATTCGAGTGTTACTTTCTCTTGCAATACAACTTAACTGGCCTCTAAAACAGTTAGATGTAAATAATACTTTTTTAAATGGTAATTTGGAGGAAGAAGTGTTTATGGACTTACCACCGAGTTTTGAAGAAAAATTTGGAGAAAAGAAAGTTTGCCGACTAAAGAAGTCATTGTGTGGTCTTAGGCAGTCTCCTAGGGCCTGGTTTGATAGGTTTGGAAAGTTCGTCAAGCTTCAGGGGTATATGCAAAGCCAGGCCAATCATACAATGTTCTACAAACACTCAAGAGAAGGTAAAATGGCAGTATTAATAGTTTACGTGGATGACATCATTTTGACTGGAGATGATGTTTTTGAGCTTGATAAATTAAAGAATGCCTTGGTTCGTGACTTTGAAATCAAAGACCTGGGTCCTCTAAAATACTTTCTTGGAATGGAGTTTACTAGATCCAAGAAAGGTATTTTTATCTCTCAAAGAAAGTACATACTTGATCTGCTAGGAGAAACCGACTTACTCGGTTGCAAAGTAGCAGAAACTCCCATATAACCAAATCTGAAGCTTCAGCCTGCAAGTCCAAAATAAGTGGTTGACAAAAAGAGATACCAATGCTTAGTTGGGAGATTGATTTATCTCTCCCATACACGTCCTGGCATTGTGTTTACAGTGAGCTTGGTAAGTCAATTCATGCACTCACCTAATCAAGGACATTTTGATGTTGTATACAAAATTTTAAAGTACTTAAAGAGGACACCAGGAAAAGGAATCCTATATGAAAATAGGGGACATCTCCAAGTTGAAGTGTTTACTGATGTAGATTGGGCAGGGAATGTAACAGATAGAAGATCAACTTCGAGATATTGTACCTTTGTTAGGGGAAATGTTGTAACTTTGCGTAGTAAAAAACAAAATGTGGTGGCTAGAAGTAGTGCCAAGGCTAAGTTTAGAGCAGTAGCGCATGGTATATGTGAAGTTCTGTGGATCAAACAGTTACTTGAAGAGCTTAAAATTACCAATCCCTTGCCTATGAAGGATTTTTTGTGATAACAAAGCCGCTATTGCAATCGCACACAATCCAATACTCCATGATAGAACTAAAAATGTTGAAGTCGACAAACATTTTATCAAGGAGAAACTGGAGAATGGACTGATTATTATGCCCTACATTCCTACGTCTGAACAGGTAGGAAGCATTCTCACTAAAGGTCTACCAAAGAAGTAGTTCGATGGGTTGGTGAGCAAGCTGGCCATGAGCGACATCTTCCAACCAGCTTAAGGGGGGAGTGTTGAGAATCACATCAAATCAGGGCAAATCAATTTCCTGATTCTTAGCTGTATATTTTGTAATTATAGGGATCCTAATTGCATCCTAAAAATCAGAATTGTATAGCTGTATATTTCCATTCCAGAGCTGTAGCTTTATTGCCTTTTTTATAGGCTATATTGTATCTATAAAAGGGAGAGTATGACTGCTTTCCTATTCATTCAATATACAATATTCTTTTCTTCCCTTTCTATACGGACATATATAGAACAAGTAGTAGTATTCAAAAAATGTTCTTATGCGCATGCCAAGATATATAGAAAAAGTAGTAGTAGTATTTGATTAATGTTGTGCTCGGGCCCACTGGTCTCGCACAAAGCAACAATATTGCCCCCATGTGAGATCTTATCTTAAAGGCCTTGTTTCTATGTGGTGAAACTACCTACTTATTAACCCTTGTTGAATTCTACAATTTTTTCACGTGGGAGCAGTAGTTTGACCCAACCATTCTCAACAATTAAGTCATTATAAAATTTAACTATGTTGCAAATACAAAAGATTCACTTAAAACATCCCAAATATCTCAATTTCTCAACCGAAGATTAGTAGATAGAAAAAACAAAAAATTTATAAGCACAAAGTATTGCTTATATGTACCACAAAATAATTAAGCAAAAGGATACAAATATATAAACATTAGCCAAGTACATAGCCATAAACATACATACATCATAAAGTTCTTTAGAAATCCTTAATAATCAAAGTGTGAAGATCCTCAACCGAGTACTTGATGTGAGGGTACTTACTTCCCTCTATGTGCTTCTTAAACCGTTCAAGAAAGGATGCGTAAGCAGGGATCACCTTCTCCACAATTGAAAGACGAAGCTCTTCCCGCAGCTCAAAATGTTGTACCACCCATCTTGCTTGGGTCGAATGAATCTTCTCAAACGTAACATTGAAAGACTCACCCTCCTCCTGAAGGTCCCCCTTGAAGAAAAACACACGCTATCTTCTTCATCCCTCAAACAGCACAGCATACTCTCACAAGTTGAGCTCTGATAGTTACTTATTGCCTGCCTTAAGAAATAACTCAACTTTTTCATATACTCTTCCCCAATCATCTCTTTCAATTCCGCTGATTCTTTTATTACTTGTACAATGTAGTGAAGATTGCTTGCCACAAACAAATCAGCCAAAGTGGCATCTTTGTAGTACTTGGATTTTTCCTCTTATTTGAATCGTAAAACCACGATGATCAAAACCAAATGGAGTGCTAGAGTTTCCCCTCGCCCTTCAAGTTGTGCAAATTCCACATCTGGAATTACCAAATCCCCGAAAGTTGTCAACGGGTTTGACACGATAAAGTCAGATAAAACTCTTGTAACTCACCATAAGGTTGACATAATCTATTACATACTTTGTTAAGAAGTGATTGTTCCCCCAGGCTCGGAAATGGTGGACAGCTCATAAGCTACGCTCTTCTAAAAATCTGACAGAATTGCTCTCACAACTTCACCGACCTTATCATTTGAGCGTAGGACTGGTGCACCTTCAGGCCCTTTAGCCCACCAAAAATTTGCGAGATCAAGCAGAACCCAGTGTTTGACAACTCTTTTGAGAGGTTTAAAATTTTAAACAACTTGTCCTGTGATCTACGGCTGGTTATTACAGCTTCAGCAAAGTTCATTAACTGAATTTTGGCATCTTTGATAGTTTCAGAAAAACACAAATCATGTTCTATACCATCAAAGATTTACGAACAGAATTAATTTCAGTTGGAAACAGAATCTGGTAACACACTTTTGCCATATGTATCAGCTGATCAATCTTTGTCTTGAACTTTTCCAAGAAAAGGCACGGGCACTCAATTTCTCAATCCCTAATTGCTTCAAACTGGTCTCGAGAAAAACCATTCGTACACTCTTGTAAACGACAAAGCACTCGCCAATATAACCAACCGAGTTCATCCACTTTGCAATACACGAGAGCCAAGAAATCGCTTTCATAGTACTTGGTGAATTAGAGGCTTCAATATTTATTTCATAACTAGTAGTCGTACCATAACTCATTGAACTTGACAGATTTGTAGAACTCGGACCGTTGGTTGCATTGGTTACACCGATCATTATGTTTTGAAACTCGAGCTTGAGTCAAGCTACTGCCATACGGATGGCATCTTTGGATTGGCTCTGATAACCAAGGAGACTCACCGACTGCTGGATCACGTCAACTGCTTTCATGTAGTAATAAATTACCGAGAAATCCCCAGACGACATAAAATTTGTTTTAGAATACGAGTTCCAACTGTTGATAATACCAAAGGCAGACTCAAAAGATAGTGGTATTCCCATTACGTACTGTTGGATATAGAAGGTGCGTGATACTATTTCACTAATTGACGAAGTGTTTTGAAGTAGCAAAAAATTCGTACTAATATCACGAGACACTCCGAAACAGCTGGAATGGTAGATGGAAGGAAAGAGAAACTTTGTTTTTTTCCACATGACAAACATTGTTTGCCAAAAAATTAACTTAGTTGTTGCTTTTTTATATGTTATGAGTCATTTCTCCCAAAAGCTTTTTTTTTTTTTTTTCGCCTTCTATAATTTTTCCTAGAAAGAAAAAAAAATACCAACCCACTAAGTTTTTAGACTCCAATTTGAATCGTTTGAGGCGAATTTATAATTTACTTATTACTTTGAAGTCATAATTAAAATTATTTCATTATTTATCTTTTAATTTATTTTTTTTGTAATTAAAAGAATTAATGATTTTATTAAAAAATTTAAAACTACCAACCAAAGTGATTGGTATTTCCATTACTGTTGGATATAGAAGGTGGCTGATGCTATTTCACAAATTAACGAAGTGTTTTTAAAGTAGGAAAACTTTCCTACTAATGTCATAAGATACTCCGAAACAGCTGGAATGGTGGAGGCAAGGAAAGTGAAACTTTTGTTGTTTTTCCACATGAGAAACTCCGAAACATTGTTTGCCAAAACATTAACCTAGTTGTTGCCAAACATTGTTGTTTTCCTCTATAAATAAAATACACCTTCATGATCTCAATCTCTTTCCTATATCGTTTTTTTCTTCTTTCCACAGGGAGATAGACTCTAAATAGGAATGGGATCATAGGGCTTCCATATATGGCAACTAGGACTCTATGGCAGGACTTCCATATATGGCAACTCTATGGCTGGGCTGCCATATATGGCAACTAGGACTCTATGAGACTCTAGGCTTAGGTGGGGAAGATAGTTGTGATGAGGTAGGGTCAAGTGGGGAAGATAATGGTGTAGTAGTGGTGCTCTATGGTTGGGCTTCCATATATGGCAACTAGGACTCTATGCGACTCTAGGCTCAGGTGGGGAAGATAGTTGTGATAAGGTAGGGTCAAGAGGGGAAGATAATGTAGTAGTGGCAGGGCTTCCACGCGACTCTAGAATGGGACGATATGACTCTAGAATGGAACGATATATGGCAACTAGGACTCTATGCGACGATGAGATATGGCAATATTATCTCCAATTTAAACCTTTGTTACCAACTTGTTAGAGCTGTGGAGTTTTACTTAAAAGGTCTCGTTATTACGTGCAGACTTTTCCCCATTTATATACTCAGGTTGAGTTTTATAATTTTTTCATGTGGGATCAATGGTTTGAGTCAACCATTTTTAATAACATCATTGCATTGAGCCAATCCTTTTTAACAATTAAATCATTACAGAATTTAACTATTTCACAAATACGAAAGATTAACTTAAGACATCCCAAATATATGAACTTCAAAAGAAACATGAACTTTAGTTATAAGCACACACTATTGCTTGCATGTACTACATGATATGCAGAAGTAAGTATACAAATATATATAGATTAGCCAAGTACATAGCCTTATACATACATACATACATACATCATAAAGTTCTTAAGAAATCCTTAATGATCAAAGTGTGAAGATCCTCAACCGAGTACTTGATGTAAGGGTACTTTCTTCCCTCCATGCGTTTCTTAAACCCTTCAAGGAAGGACGTGTAAGCAGGAATCACCTTCTCCACTACTGAAAGACAAAGCTTTTCTCGCAGCTCCAAATGCTGTACCACCCATCCTCCTTGGGTCGAACGAATCTTCTCAAACGCAGCATTGAAGGACCTCACCCTCCTCCTGAATGTCCCCCTTGAAGAAAAACACATGCTTTTTAATCTTAATCCTTCTTCTTCATCCCTCAAACAGTACAACATCTTCTCGCAGGTTGCGTTCTGATAGTTACTAATTGTCTGCCTTAAGTAATTCTCACTCAACTTATTCATATACTCCTCCCCAATCATCTCTTCCAATTCCGGTGATTTTCTAATTACTTGTACAATGTAGTGAAGATTGTTTGCCATGAACAAATGACCCAATGTGGCATCTTTGTAGCACTTGGATTTTTCCTCTAATTTGAACCGTAAAACCACGATGATCATTACGAAATGGAGTGCTAGAGTTTGCGCTCGCCCTTCAAGTTGTGCAAATTCCAAATCTGGAATTACCAAATCCCCAAAAGTTGTGGATGGGTTTGATACGATAAAGTCAGATAAAACATTCTTATAACTCACCATAAGGTTGACATAATTTATTACAGACTTTGTTAACAAGTGAATTGTTCCCCTGGGCTCAGAAAAGGTGGACAGCTCATAAGCTATACTCTTCTCAAAATCTAACAGAATCGCTCTCACCACCTCACTGACCTTATCATTTGAGCGTAGGACTGGTGCACCTTCAGGCCTTTTTGCCCACCAAAAATTTGCAGGATCAAGCATATCCCAGGTGTTTGACAACCCTTTTGAGAGGTCTAAAAATTTAAACAACTTATCTGGTGATCTACGGCTGGTGATTAGAGCTTCAGCAAAGTTCATTAACTGAATTTCGGCATCTTTGATAGTTTCATGAAAACATGAATCATGTTCAATACCATCAAAGATTTGCGAACAGAATTTCATTTCACTTGAAAACAGAATCCAATAACACACTTCAGCCGCGTGTATCAACTGATCAATCTTTTTCTTAAACTCTTCCAAGAAAAGACCCAGGGTATCACGGGTGCTTAATTTCTCAATCCCTAATTGCTTCAAACTGTTCTCGAGAAAGCCCATTCGTACACACTTGTACACCTCGAAGCACTCACAAACATAGCCTGCCAAGTTCATCCTCTTTGCAATACACGAGAGCCTAGAAATCGCTCCTGCAGTACTTGGTGAATTAGGGGTTACAATATTTATTTCATAGCTAGTAGTCGTTTCACTCACTGAACTCGACATATTTGTAGAACACAAGGACGGATTTGTAGAGCTCGGACCCTTGGTTGCATTGGTTACACCTGTCAGTATGTTCTGAAACTCAAGCTTGAGTCGAGCAACTGCCATACAGATTGCATCTTTGGATTGGTTCTGATAACCGGGGAGATTCACCGACTGCTGGATCACGTCAACTGCTTCCAAGTAGTAATAAATTACCCACAAATCCCGATCTGAAATAAAACCTCTTTCAGGCGAATTCCAGAGGTTGATAATGTCAAAGGCAAACTCAAAAGATAGTGGTTTTCCCATTATTGTTGGATATAGAAAGTGCCTGATACCGTTGCACAAATTAACAATGTTTTAAAGTAGCAACAATTTCTTAATAATATCATTAGACACTCCAAAACAGCTGGAATGGTAGAGGCAAGGAAATTGTAACTTTGGTTTTTTTCCTCATGAGATACTCCGAAACATTGTTTGCCAAAACATTAACCTAGTTGTAGCCAAACATTGTTGTCTTCCTATATAAATACACCCTATGTGTATTGTAGCCCAAACAAACATTTTCTTCGAAACCTTCCTGATCTCCATCACTTCCTTCGTCCTATCAACTTTCTAGTAAAGAAAGTGTTGAGAATTTCATTATATTGATCACATCTAGATCGAGTTCGATCAATACAGTATTGTCTAAGTACGCGTTAATTTTAGAAAGCTGCAAAAAAGTTTTCTATGTACCTCATGTGTCTTTTTATCAGAAACTGTTCCATTCCTTGCTTGTCCTGGTCTTAGTCCTACCAAAGTAATCAGAAGTAACTTGACTTCTTCTAGTTGTAGACTTTTAATTTTGGAATTGTTGAGAATCGTTGGTTCAAACCATTGATCCCGCATGGGAAAATTGTAGAACTCAACATGGTATACAAGTAGGGAGGGTCACCACATAGTAACAAACATTTTAAGATAAAACCCCAGACCCGTAGCCAAAGGTATTTAAGTTGGGAACAGTTATTGGCTGGGGAGTATGAAAAACAGGATTAACTCATTCAAGATATTCAAGATGGGTGGTACTGAACTTCAGACTTATAGCTACAAGTCATTTCTTGAACGATTTAAGAATTGTTCAGAGCGAATTGGAACAAGTCATTGGCCGGGGAGTATGGACTTGCCGGACTTGTAGCTACGCATCATTTCTTGAACGATTTAATTATTGGCTGGGAAGTATGAAGAACAGGATTAAGTCATTCAAGATGGGTGGTACCAGACATGCCGGAGTTGTAGCTACGTGTCATTTCTTGAACAATTTAAGAGTCGTAAGAGTCATTTCTTGAATAATTTAAGAGTTGTGCAGAGAAGCACTGAACAACGATTACGATACACCATATCAGGTCATCTATCCATAACATTGAAACATCAAAGATGAGGACAAAAGGATGAACTCATGCACTTCAAATTTTGAAACAAACTTCTCCAAACATAGTAGATTTTCAAGACATCTAGCAACTGGAAGTAACCGAGAAAAAACAGATAGACGCATACATTAATCCATTCTGTATTAGAGTTGATGTACTTCCAATTTATGCTTTGAATATGTAGCTAAAGGTTAATTAACATACATTAATTCCACAACAAAGAATTATAAGAGAACTGTAAATATGTATAATACTACTATATTAAGTACATGCAAGAGAAGAAATTATGTAACTTCTTTAAAAAAATGTATAATACTGAAAAAAGATAATATTAGATATATCTGAAGGAGGAGGAGAAGATGGCCGGAGGAAATAGAATTGAACTGTGGCTTTACTCTGTGGTGGCGCCGCCGTTGACAATGGTTGCTGGTAGTGTCGGAGGCAGGATTTCAATTTAGTGGGGATTGATTAATAATAAAAGTAAATATTTTTAGTTATAAGTAAAATAACTTGGCAAAAAATTTTATATGAAAAATTAAACATCGAAAGTACGTAAAGCGATGGCCAAAAATACACAAATTACAAAAATGCTCTCCAAGCCTTCATATCTTGAAAATGTTGAAAGACATTTTCAATATTTTTTAATGTCTTTGTCAATGTGAAGAGGTTTTTTCAACAAATTCAAATATTCTCGTATCATTTTATAAAATATTTCTCCAGAAAGCTCATAAATTTTCTAAGATAACTCATAAGTTACTCTACAAAAATACATATATCATGAATTAGGCTCAATAAGTCCATCTTCAATCACCAGTATATTCAAATGTATTATTATTATTAAAGCGTAATAGCAAAAAAAATAAAAAATACTTTAGTACCCATTTAAGTATTTTGGCGAAAAGAAATATAAATTTAAGTGTAAAGATAATAAAAAAAATGCATAATACTGAAAAAAGATAATACTAGATAGATCTAAAGGAGGAGAAGAAGAAGAAGAAGAAGAAGAAGAAGGCCAGGGGAATTAGATTGGAAATATGGCTTTACTCCGAGCCATCGTATCTCGAAAACATTGAAAGGCATTTTCAATATTTTTTAATATGTCTTTCTTAATGTGAAAGGGTTTTTTAGACAAATTCAAGTATTTTCATGTAATTTTATACATTTTTTTCTCCAAAAAGCTCATAAATTTTCTGAAATAACCTCATAAGTTTCCCACAAAAATACATATATTTCTTCCCAATTATTATGAGGTATAAAACCTACTTCTTGAGTGAATTAGACTTGATATATTTTGATTCAATAAGCAAGTCCATTTTCAAGAACCGGTTCAAATATATTATTCTTATTAAAGCAAAACAGTAAAACAAAATACTTTACCCATTTAAGTGTTTAGGCAAAAATAAATACAAATTTTAAAGTGTAAATATAATAGAAAACATTCCGAATAGAGAATATTACTTGCCCTCCCATATGAATTCATGGCAGCCGAGTATTCCATTTCCTTTTCGGTGGCGCATAGAAATATGTGAGAACTAGTGGAGAGTGAGAAAATATGATGACAGAAGATATGATATATTTTGAAAATAAAATATGGGTATATGTGATTTTTTAAAAAAATAAAATAAGAATATACCATAGACATTCTGATTATTTGTTTAAATGTTAAAATTAGTCGATAGATGAAAACCATCCAATACGAGAAATCAAACCTATAATGTGCAAAGGTTTTTTCTAAAAATTCAAATATTTTCATATCATTTTATAAAATATTTCTCCAGAAAGCTCATAAATCTTTTAAGATAACTCATAAGTTATTCTACAAAAATACATATATCATGAATTAGATTGAATAATCATGTCCATTTTCAATCACAGGTTCAAATGTATTATTCTTATTAAAGCATAATAGCAAAAAAAAAAAGAACTTTAATTAATCACCCATTTAAATGTTTTGGCAAAAAGAAACATAAATTTAAGTGTAAAGATAATATAAAAAGAAAAAAAAAATCCAAATTAGGAATAATACTTGCCTCCCATATGAATTCATAGTGAATTCAACTTAAGAGAAAGAATAATACTCCCTCCGTCCCACATTGTTGGTTCCTCTGTCCCACATTGTTGGTCCCTCTTTTCATTTTTAAATGTCCTAAAATAAATGTCCACTTTTCATAAAAGATAAATACAATAATTTTTGTACTTTCACTTTTCAAGAAAAAGTTTTGAATAAAGAAAATGGTAAAAAGGGAAAGTCAATCTAAATTAAGCAAAGAGTACAATAATGATGGTGAGTCCTTAATAAGTTGGATTTTCCAAAAGGGACCAACAATTTGGGACGGGGGAGTAAAAGATAGGATATATTTTAGAAATACAATATCGGTATATGTGTTTTTTTTATTTAAAATAAGAGTGTACTTTAGATATTTGATTGTTTGTTTGAATGATAAAATTGGTCAATAGATCAAAACTATCCAATATAAGAGGTCAAACCTATAATATGTGAAATTTTGGGGATGAGGACCAGATTCTTTATAATTTTTGGAGGCAAATTTCAAATAACTCCTTTTCTTATTCTTATTTAAATAATAGTTATAAATCAAGCCCCAAAATTTTGAATATTTTACAAACTCAATCTCATAGTTTATAAGTACGCAAAAGTTCTAATAAAAATATATAATATCACACCTACTATGAAACCCATTAGGCCCAAGCCCCCTCTGCCCCTAGTCGCCACCTCGCCGGTATTTTGTTAAATTGTGTTGTGGCAATATTTAAAGCCTAAAAGGAACGAAGACCTTCTATTCGAAACAAAATTTTAAAAGAATGCTTAAGTCTTTTTCTTTAATTACAATATCTAAGATTCTAACCCACCCCTACTAGAGACTCAAACTCGGGTTCTCCTAGCTCCAAGTGTGTAACTTTATCACTAAATTAACCTACTCTTTCAAGGAAAAACTTTGATATTATATTACTTTCTTGAAGTAATTTTTTTTATTGAAAATCTTATTCTATATATACATATTAATGGCTTCGAATTTTTTATTTTTATGTTAGTGCAATTGAAGTTGTGAATACAAAATAAAACATGATAGTGTGAAATTTGGAAAAATAAAACTTAGGAATTTGTCCTTGTTTTCTGACTTTGAAAGGATTTACTTCCAACATTTTTTGTAATTAAATTAGGAATTAGCCCCTTTACCTTTTAGTTAGCTTCGGCCTCACATTATTAAAAGATGGACTCATATTTGCATCTCTACCAACGAAATGGATTCAACTCAAGGTTTAGAAGTGAAAACAAATGATAAGTAATCAAATAGTACCAATTTAATCAGATCCAAGATTAAATCCATTTAAGTAATTTTAATTTTTTTTTTGCCGTGCCCCGGGGTATCCGCACCTTCGGTCCGACTAATCTCTGGTCCTCGTACAGGCCACCGCTGTACAAGGTGACTAAACCCCATGGCGGACGCATTGGCATTAAATGTCGGCCCGTTCTCCATGAGTGATGGCTGACCCCAAGGTGTTGGTACCCCATGGCGGACGCATTGGCATTAAATGTCGGCCCGTTCTCCATGAGTGATGGCTGACCCCAAGGTGTTGGTGCTGCCAGGATTCGTACCTGAGACCAGCTGCTAAGAGCCTTTAGCCTCGGGCTGAAGCCAGTAGACCAACCCCTTGAGGTTCATTTAAGTAATTGAACGTACGAGTTTTTACACAAAACGCCCATGATACAGTTCGTCGTCCCTTCCCTATCCTTCCTTGAACACCAAGATCTATCAACTGCTTGTGTAAAAAAAGAAAAATATACTAAAAAAACTTTAATTCAAATTTCTCTAATAAGAAACAAAATATTGATAAGTAGAAACACAAGCTAATATAACCACCGGCACCATGAATAATACTTCAGATCTATTTGATAGTAACACGTAAAATGATAAGAAAAATACTTAATTTGTGTAAGAAGTTGAAAAATACGTTCATCTCATACTCATTTTTATGAGTAGATATCATTTACCCTTTATTATTTTTGTGAAATTTTTTTCTTGCTCAACCACCAAAGAAAAAATTTCTATTGAAAAAATCATAAAGTAAGAAAACATTTCACCACATGTCTCAACTTATTTTTCAACTTCTCACAAAAACCAACTATTTTATTTTCCTTTTCCTTTTCCTTATTGTAATCATTTATACAAACAATTAACGAACAAAAACAGAACAAATTACATAGTATTCAAGAAGCAGTAAACAGCTTAATTTGCGGCCACATTTATGACTTCATTACACACTTTTCACACACACGCGTTCATGGATCAAACTAGAGTTTTTTTGGCATTTTTAGGCAAGTTTCGGGGCTATTCCCGCATGCCCAGGGCAATGCTGCAAGCCTGGAGCAATGCCGTAAGACCCTGCGGCACTACCTATGCAACGCAGTAGTGCAACACCCCTCTGCTGCAGCCCCGTGCCGCAACCTCCTGCTGCGCACCACTATTTGTCCTACTGCAGTGTGTTTTTCTCTATAAATAGGACTCTTGCAGGGTGCCATTTGGGGATATGCAAATTTGGGACAAGTTTTGGCAGAGAAAATTCTCTATAAACAATTTTAGAGAGAGAAAGTTTTAGAGAGAAAATCTTAGAGAAATAAGGAAACAAGCAAGGAATAAGGTATCAACATGGCAAGCAGCTTTTATTTTCTTTTCAAGCACATCATGTATGCATTTCTATAACTCATCTAAATGTCAGTCACAAGTTTTAAATATAATTTTTAATACAAGGAAATTAGATAATTTGCAAAGAAGTTCATTACTTTCAAAATAAGTCCTTTTTAAGTTTTACAAGAAAACTAAAACCTGTTTTAACACATTTTCAAAAAAAAAAAACCCACAAAAACAATTTTCAAATAAGTGGAACAACGGGACACTAATTTCATTCTACGAATGAAAACATAGGCACTTATAAAGCTCGAGCCTGATTTTATAAATAATATTTTAAATTGAATTTATCCGAAAAGACTACTTTTGAAGACAATTCAAACTACTTGGAAGATATTAAATAGGAATTAAATACATGATTTATTAAGAGACCGAAAGGGTGGATTGGGTGTCTAAACTTCCCAATTCATAATGTAGTTCCCGAACCGTAGCAAAGTAAACATGAACTAATATCTGGTTTCTCACGTATAAAAGATAGTTCATTTTCGGGTTATCTTTTATATGATCTTTTGTTTATTTTCTTGTAAAATAAACTGCTGACTCTAAAAATACTTTTTTCCTACAAAACAAAATTTCAAAAACTAATAAAAAAATCACTCGGGAGGTCGGAGGCCTGGATTCTCACAGAAGCATATAACAACAACACCAATGTGATTTGGTAATTCCATATGTGGAATTCGAACAACTTGAATGGCGAGGGGAAACTCAAGCACTCCATTTGGTTTTGATCATCATGGTTTTACGGTTCAAATTAGAGGGAGAATCCTAGAACTACAAAGGTGCCACTTCGGCTCATTTGTTCATGGCAAACATTCTTCACTACATTGTGCACGTAATAAAAGAATGGCCAAAATTGGAAGAGATGATTGGCCTGGGAAGAGTATATGAATAAGTTGAGTGAGAATTAATTGAGGCAGGTGATTAGCATCTATCAAAGCTCAGAAACCTATGTTGTACTGTTTGAGGGATGAAAAAGAGGGATACATATTTTTTAGCTTGGGTTTTTGTTCAAGGGGGAATTACTTGAGGAGGAGGATGAGGTCCTTCAATGCAATGTTTGAGGAGATTAGTTTGGATGGGTCGTACAATAGTTGAAGCTGTGCAAAGAGCTTTTTCTTTCAATAGTGGAGAAGGTGATTCTTGCTTACGCATCCTTTTTTTAATGATTTAAGAAGCGAAAAGAGGGGAGAAAGTACCCTTACATCAAGTACTCGGTTGAGGATATTCACACCTTGATCATAAAGGATTTCTTAAGAACCTGATGATGTATATATGTTTAACACTATTCACTTAGCTATTGTATAGTGACTTCTGCTTATCATGTTGTACATACAAGCAATACTTTGTGCTTATAAATTAAACTTCTCTCTACTGAATGACACTATATAACTATATACATACTTTTCTGTTTTTGCTATCTACTAATTATAGGTTGGCACAATCAGGAGCGGTTCTGAGGGTGTGCAGGATGGACAATTGTAACACTTATTATAATAAACTTTTTTTATAGAACTTACTGACGTAGCGGAAAGCTATGAAATGGGATTTAAACTCACAATATAGAGAAAAACACTCAAAATTTTATTAAAGATGAACTGCCTAAATGATTACAAGAAGATTCTCTTATAAGAAATTACAAAATGTAAAAAAAACGGAAACAAATTCGAAATAATTCAAAAAAACTGCCAAAAATAGGAAATTGCAGAAATTATGGGATTCTGCAGTGCTGATGTCAAGGATCGCGCGGGATTTGATGAAAGTCAAATTTGACTTTCCAAACTCAACTTATTGCGTAATTAAGACATGTCTTAAATAGTAAATACGCGAATTCGGAGACCTAAATGAAGGATTTTGGCCAAAAAAACGACGTGCATCACTGCTAGAGGCAGTGACTTGATTTTCCTGGGCCGTTTCGAGTCAAACTAGCCAGGCCCCACGCAATTCTGGTCTCGTCACTTTTTGGGCCAGGCGGGCTTACGACGATCCAGTGTTGTTAAATACAGGTCCGCTACCTGTTCTACATCACTTACAGAAGTCAAGTACACTTTACTGTTTTTGCTCTGTTGCATTTTAATAATTAGAGCAATGCGAGATTCCATAAAATATTATATGTTAAGTTTTTCCATTAGTACTCACGTATAATCTATCGAATACTATTATAGGATCACGGGGGAAGTAGGATCAATAGTCGCTCTAACTAATGGTTATTTCTGTTATTACTTCTATTAGATCCCGTGATTGCTCTAACTAATAGTCGTTTCTGCATCTTCAATATGATTGACATTTAACAAGTTCTAAAATAAAAAAATAAAGATGAAAACAGACATGGGAACCGGAGAATTACATAGGCCAAAGTAAAAAGTACACATTTCTGAATAAATTTACACAATAAACATATTTGCTCTCTCCATACTATGTGCTTATATGTGTAATATTTGGTGAGGACTGCGCTTTCATTTTTGAAAGCTCCATTTCTACAATGATACCACGATACTTTTGAAAGAAATCCTCAATGATTAAAGTTTGAAGGTCCTCAACCGAGTACTTGATGTAAGCGTACTTTCTTCCCTCTCCACGCTTCCTAAATCATTCAAGAAAGAATGCGTAAGCAGGGATCATCTTCTCCACTATTGAAAGACAGAGCTCTTCTCGCAGCTCTAAATGCTGAACCACCCATCTTGCTTGAGTCGATCGAATCTGCTCAAACGTAGCATTGAAGGACCTCAGCCTCCTCCTCAAGTTTCCCCTTGAAGAAAAGCACACACTAAAATATCTTTGTCCCTCTTCTTCATCTCTCAAACAGTACAACAACCTCTCGCAAGTTGAGCTCTGATAGTTACTAATGGCCTGCCTTAAGTAATTCTCACTTAACTTATTCAGATACTCCTCCCCGATCATCTCTTCCAATTCCGACAATTTTCTTATTGCTTTTACAATGCAGTGAAGATTGTTAGCCATGAACAAATGAGCCAAAGTGGCATCTTTATAGTACTTGGATTTTATTCTCTAAATTGAACCGTAAAACTACGATGATCATGATGAAATGAAGTGCTAGAGTTTGCCCACGCTTTTCAAGTTGTTAATATATATATGTCAAGTAAATATTGTATTTATCTGTTGTATTTCGATAGTTATAATTAGTTTCCTTTAGTTTAGGGATTAGTTAGAGACATGCTTATTTCCTTTTGTAATTAGGTTTCCTGCTTTAGTAATTAGTTTCATATTGTAATTAGGTTTCTTTTGTTATTTAATAAGATCTCAGCCCTCAATAAGAGGTATTCAGTCCAAATTATGAAACTTCAATATTATTGACATGGTATCAAAGGTCTTCCTTTTCGTTTGATCGACTAGTTTTCCACGATCGTTTTTTTTCTGGGCAAACACGATACCGTTTGCGATTTCCTGTTTCTGCTGATCTCTTCCAGCGTGAGGTTTCTTTTTTTTTTTTGCCAGCGTCGCTCATTTTCTGGCAGTTTAGGGTTTATGTTCAAATTCCATTTTGCTCGATTTTCAGACTTGATTTTCCGGCAAAGGTTCCAAGCGGGTTTTTGGTTGATTTTTGTTCTGCTCAGATCCAATTTCCAGGCTCGTTTTCTGCTTGATCTTAATGTTCAATTTCCAGTAAAGGTTCCAATTTTTTTTAGACTCGATTGCTCAGTTTTCTTGTGTTAACATAGAGCGTGAGGTATTCTATAATATTTTACGTGTTCATCTAATCGACATATCTGATTATTTAGCTATCTATTGGACTATTTTGGTATGATTGATATGCTCACTATGTCTGAAGAAAAAATATATATTGTTCGCTTTAATGTCAAGAATTTCACCGCTTGGGAATTTCAATTCCCGATTTATGTTAAGGGAAAACAATTATGGGGTCACTTAGATGGGTCAACTATAGCTCCTACTGATCCAAATGAGCATTATCAATGGGAGGGCAAAGATGCTTAAATTATAACGTGGCTACTTGGTTCTATTTAACCTTATATGATGAATGATCTTCGACCCTTTACTACTGCTAAAGAGATGTGAGAGTATCTTCGGCAGGTTTATTACCAAGATAACACTGCTCAAAAATATCAACTTGAATTAAATATTTCGAACTCCAAACAGGGCAATCAAACTATTCAATTATATTATATTCTAGATTTCAAAATTTCTAGAGTGAATATTCTGGGATTGTTTCTTATACAATTCTAAAAGCAACTTTGGTTTCTCTACAACAAATTCACGTTGACAGCCAACGCGATCAATTTCTGATGAAATTTGGCCCAAAATTTGAGACTGCACGGGCTGGGTTGATCAATCGACATCCTATTCCATCTTTGGAAATCTACTTGGGTGACTTATTACATGAAGAACAATGTCTAACTACTCAGAATAGTCTTAATCAAAACTTTTTTTTCTACTGAGCTCATAAATGTTGCATATCTAACCCAAACAAAAGGGCAATCTCAATCACAGACACAGTGCTATCGATGTAGGGAGTTTGGGCATATTGCAAAGAACTGCACGAAGAAAATCTGTAATTATTGCAAGAACGAGGGGCATCTAATCAAAGATAGTCGCATACGACCTTAGAATAGACAAAGGCAAGTTTATAACCGTATTATCCAGTCTAATCATGCTACCATTTCTCTTGCACCTCCACCACCACAGCCTTCTACATCTAGCTCAACATCTACTGACACCCAAAATGGTTCAACAGATGATTGTCTCGGCCCTTTATGCTTTCGGTATTCAAGGTAAGAACCAGACTCTAACTTCACCTTGGTTAGTCGATTCTGGGGCCTCAAATCATATGACCGGGAGTACGGATGGTTTACGTGATGTTTGTAAGTGTACGGGTAATCAAGTTATTCAGATAAGCAATGGTAGTACTCTTCCTATTACTGATGTTAGCTCTCTTGGGACCTCTTTTAATAATGTTCTTGTTTCTCTAAAGTTATCTTCAAAATTAATTTATGTTGGACAATTGGTGGATGATAATTGTGAAATTCACTTTGATCGGAATGGTTGTTGTGTGCAGGATTAAACATCGGGGGGGGGGGGTGATCACGAAGGGGCCTAAAGTTGGACGTCTATTTCCTATTCTGCTTTCTGCTCCTTGTTCTAGTATCAATTATGTCATTTGTTCTGCAGTTATTAGTGATAGTGATATTTGGCATAAGAAATTAAAACATCCGAATAAAGTTGTTTTGTCTCATTTTGTCAAAATGGTTATTTGGGAAATAAAGTTTCGCCTTTTAATATATCTTCTGATTGTAGTACTTGTCAACTTGGAAAGAGTAAATGTTTGCATTTTCCTTCACATGGGAGTCGTGCATCTATGTGTTTTGAGATTGTTCATACAAATGTTTGGGGTGTAACTCTGGTTCTTTCACATGTTCGTTATAAGTACTTTGTTACATTTATTGATGATTACAGTCGTTTTACTTGGATATATTTTCTTTGCTCCAAATCCGAAGTATTTTCAAAATTCCAGGAATTTATTGCTTTTATTTAGAATCAGTTTTCTGCTGATATCAAAATCTTACGCTCGGACTCTGAGGGAGAATACATGTCTAGTGAATTTCAAAATTATTTCAAATCGATGGGCATTTTATCTCAACGTTCATGTTCATATAATCCACAACAGAATGGGGTTGCCGAGCGCAAGAATCGTCATCTTTTAGATGTTGTTCGCACTCTATTAATTGAATCATTTGTACCCCTCGATTTTGGGTAGAAGAATTGTCTACGTCTGTTTATCTAATTAATCATTTGCCTTCCCAAACTTTACAGATTGACTCTCCTTATTCTCGTCTTTTTGGTGTTGTTCTTACATATGACTTTCTTCATGTCTTTGGTTGTGTGTGCTTTGTTCACTTACCTCATACTGAAATAAACAAACTTACTGCTCAGGCTGCACGGTGCGCATATCTTGGGTATAGTACTGTTCATAAGGGGTTTTGTGTTATGATTCCAATGCCAATAAACTTCGCATATCTCGAAATGTTATTTTCTTTGAAAATCAATACTTCTTCCAATCCACTATTCCTCCTACAAACGAGTCTGTTTCGCTTCCTACCTTTGATCATGATGCTGATCCTGTTAAAAGTAATAGTGAGCTCTGAAAGGGAATTGTGTATCAAAGATGGCCTACTCAATTATCTTCCCCTTCCAAATCCTGAACCGATGTCTGATCCTCCCATGCCTGGTCCACGGAGGACATCCTGTATATCAAAACCACCAGATAGGTATGGCTTATCACATACTGCTAATCAGGCTATTGTGGATACTATTATTATTCCTAAGTCATATTCTCAGGCTGCCATTCAAGCTTGTTGGCAGCAAGCTTTGGACGAAGAACTTCAGGCACTTCTGGATAATCAAACGTGGGAGATTGTTCCTCGTCCCGATGGGGTCAAACTTATTGGTTGTAAGTGGGTATATACAGTCAAGCTTAGACCTGATGGAACTATTGACCGTTACAAAGCTCGTCTGGTTGCCCTCAAAAATTGCCAAGAGTATGGAATTGATTATGAAGAGACTTTTGCTCTAGTTGCCAAGATGACTACTATTCGAACTATTATGGCTATTGCTGCTTCTCGAGGTTGGTCCTTGCAACATATGGTTGTGAAGAATGCTTTCTTACATGAGGATCTAAAAGAAGAAGTTTATATGACTCCTCCTCCTGGTTTATTTCTCAATCAATCCACGGAGGTTTGTCACTTAAAGCGATCTTTGTACGGGTTAAAATAGACACCACGTGCCTGGTTTGAGAAGTTTTGTACCACGTTTCTTGATTTTTGCTTCACTCAAAGTCAGTATGATTCATCTCTCTTTCTCAAGAAGATTGGCACAGACATTGTTATTCTCTTTGTCTATGCGGATGATATTGTTATTATTGGGTCTGATTCTCATTCGATTAAGGAGTTACAACAATATCTCAAGTCAGCTTTCCACATGAAAGATCTCGGTCCACTCAATTATTTTTCAGGTCTTGAAGTGGATTCTTGTTCCAATGGTATACTTATGCACCAGCACAAACATACTCAAGAGCTACTTGCCTTAGCTGGTCTCCAGTATGGGAATTCAGTTCTTACTCCTCTAGAGGTTAATTTAAAGCTTCGAAATAAGGACGGTGAATTATTATTAGATCCATTATTATATCAGCAGCTCGTAGGGAGTTTGGATTATCTAACAATTACACGACCCGACATCTCTTTTACTGTTCAGCAGGTTAGTCAGTTTATACAAGCTCCTCGCCACTCAAATTTAGCAATTGTTCAATGAATTCTTCATTATCTTAAAGGTACTTCAGGTCGTGGGTTATTTTTTCTTAAAACAAATTCATTACAATCGGTGGGTTATAGTGATGCGGATTGGGCCGGCTGTGCGGATACACGTTGTTCTATTACAGGGTGGTGTATGTTTTTAGGTGACGCTCTTATCTCTTGGAAAATTTAAAAACAAGATCAGGTTTCCAAATCCTCTACTGAATCCGAGTATCGTGCTATGTCTTCCACGTGTTCTGAGATTGTGTGGCTTCGTGGTTTGTTAGGCGAACTGGGTATTCCTCAGTTTTCTCTTATTCCACTGCATGCAGATAATACTAGTGCTATTCAAATTACAGCTAATCTGGTTTTTCATTAGCATACGAAGCACATTGAAGTAGATTTTCATTCTATTCGTGAAGCTTTTGATCAATGGGTTATTGCTCTTCCTCACATTCTAACTGAATTACAAATAGCTGATGTGTTTACAAAGGCTCTATCTCGCCATCATCATCAGTTCTTAGTTAGCAAGTTGATGATTTATGATCGTCTCGCATCAATTGGAGGGGGGGTGTTAATATATATGTCAAGTAAATATTGTATTTATCTGTTGTATTTCGATAGCTATAATTAGTTTCCTTTAGTTTAGGGATTAATTAGGGATATGTTTATTTCCTTTTGTAATAGGTTTCCTTTGGTAATTAATTTCCTATTGTAATTAGGTTTATTTTGTTATTTAATAAGATCTCAGCCCTCAATGAGAGGTATTCAGTCCAAATTATGAAACTTCAATATTATTGACATAAGTTGCGTGAATTCCACATCTTGAATTACCAAATGCCCAAAAGTTGTGGATGGGTTTGATACAATAAAGCCAAATAAAACTTTCTTGTAGGTCACCATAAGGTTCACAAAATCTATTACATGCTTTCTTAAGAAGTGAATTGTTCCCCTTGCCCCGAAAAATGCTGGACATCTCATAAGCTACGCTCTTCCGAAAATCTGACAAAATTGCTCTTACCACCTCACCGATCTTATCACTTGAGCGTAAGACTGGTGCGCCTTTAGGCCCTTTAGCCCACGAAAAATATATGGGATCAAGCAGAACCCAGGTGTTTGACAACCGTTTGGAGAGGTCTAAAAATTTAAACAACTTTTCGGGTGATCTAAAGCTGTTGATTAAAGCTTCAGCAAAGTTCATTAACTGAATTTCAGCATCTTTGATAGTTTCAGAAAAACATGAATCATGTTCTATACCATCAAAGATCTACGAACAGAATTTCCTTTCACTTGAAAACAAAATCTAGTAACACACTTCAGCAGCGTGTATCAACCATTCAATATTTTTCTTGAATTCTTCCAAGAAAAGACCCAGGGTATTACTAGTACTTAATTTCTCAATCCCTAATTACTTCAAATTATTTTCGAGATAAACCATTCTTACACACTTGTACACCTTGAAAAACTCGCCAACGTAACCAACCAAGTTCATCCTCTTGGCAATACACGAGAGCCTCCCGCGGTACTTTGTGAATTAAGGGATACAATATTTATTTCATAGCTAGTAATCGTACAATCACTCATTGAACTCGACATATTTGTAGAACACAAGGACTGATTTGCAGAACTCGACAGATATGTAGAACTCCGACCTTTGGCTGCATTGGTTACACTGATTATTATGTTCTAAAACTCAAGTTTAAGTCGAGCTACTGCCATACATATGGCATCTTTGGATTAGCTATAATCACCTGGAAGATTCACCGACTACTGGATCATATTGACTGCTTCCAAGTAGTAATCAATTACGGAGAAATCATCATCTGACATAAAAACTCTTTTAGGATACGAGTTCCAGCGGTAGATAATATCAAAGGCGAACTTAAAAGAGATTGGCAGTTCTATTACTGTTGGATATAGAAGGTGACTGATAATAATTCACAAATTGAAGAAGTGTTTTGAGGTAGCAAAAAATTTGTACTAATATCATGAGATACTCCTGGAACAGCTGGAATTGTAGAGGGAAGGAAAGGGAAACTTAGGTTTTTTTTTTCCACATGACAAACTTGTTTGCCAAAAAATTAACTTAGTTGTTGCCAAACATTGTTATCTTTCTATATAAATACAGTATACTTGTAAGTGTATTGTAGTCCAAACAAACACTTTCTTGAAAACCTTCTTGATCTCGATAAGTTCCTTTCTTCCTATGAACTATCTAAGAAACAAAGTGTTAAGAACATTATTACATCAATCACATCTAGATCGAATTCGATCAATACAATATTGTTAAAGTACGCGTTATTTTAGAAAGAGGCAATAAAGTTTTCTATATACCTCGTGTCTTTTTATGGGCAGACTGGTTCTTTAACAATAAGGGAAAAGAGTATATATATTTTTAGGGTGTGTGTGGGCAGGGACTATGAAGAAAAGGATTAAGTCATTCAAGATGGGTGGTCTCGGACTTGTGGCTATGAGAGGAGCTTCGCCTTTCAGTATTGGACAAGTTGGTTCCTTCTTACAAGTCATTTCTTGAACGATTTTAGAGTCATGTAGAAATAAACATATGAATCATTCCTTTCTACTATTTGGCAATTGGCACCGTAAAAGAACTTGAGGAAATCATCTCGTTCTCAATTGATTCTGAAAGTGTATTGTAAAAGAAAATTTATGCATTCATGATGGGCCAAGAGTGCATTGAACAAGTATTCTGAATATTATTTTTATGCGCATACAGACTGTTGAGAATCACATCAAATTAGCCACTACACCAAAATACCCGAATTGTCACGGTTTAAAACCGTGACAAAGGTCACTTGTTACGGTTATAAACCGTGACAATTAGAGCGGAGACAAAAAAAAAATATTTCGGTTCAGAACCGTTACAACAACCAATTGTCACGGTTTTCTAAAGGGTTCTGATGCACGGTAATGGGATTCTTTGACACGGTTTGGAACCGACACAAACAAAATATTTATCTCGGTTTAGGACCGATACAAGGTTTAAGTTTGTAACGGTTTAAAACCGACACAATGTGGCCCTGTTCCTTCAAATTGGCACGGTTTTAAACCGTGACAATATTAGCCATGTGCACTGCATGTTGTTTCGGTCAACATCCGAGCCAATGTTTTTCCCCTTTTCTGAAAATTGGCACGGTTTTAAACCGTGACAATTTTAATTTAAAATTTAAAAAAAATATATGCTAAAATGGAAATTCCCAATTTTTTAAATATATATACCTGCAATACAATAACAATCCCAACCACATTCTCAGTCTATTGCAATCACACAAAACATATTCTCATTATATTACATTCATACAAACCAAATTCTCATTATAATTACAATCACACAAACCACATTCTCATTATTACAATCACACAAACCACATTCTCTAGTTTGGAATAGAGAAGTATATGTATTTGCCTGATTCCATTTCCTCGCTTGTTGATACTAGCTGAGTATACTGCAATCACTTAAGATGAGAAATTCCTCAGTTTTCAAAGAATGCAAATCCAATTAAATTCCCAAGAAAAATAGAAAAACCAGTCAAAATAATTATACATATATTATATAATCAAATCATACCTATTTAATGTACACCGACTTGTTAGATGAAACATGAAGATCATTTCTACAGAGTCTTTGTAAGCAAGTGGAATGTGATCGTGAGAACTATCGCCTCCTACACAAATTTAAAAGAATTTAGTCATTTCATTTTCTCTGGAAAAGGGGAGGAAATTGGAATTCAGAGGGAAAATGAAATACCTGCAACTTCCCATAGACCAAACGAAATACGAGCCCCTCTAATGGAGAGTGTTTTGTCCATCTGATTTACTCCTCTTATATTAAATCTTTTTCCTTCTATCTCTCTCCCTACATACTTTGTCTTTCACATCAAGAACAAAGTGGAAATTAAGAGAAGAGAATGATAAAATTAGGCTGTTTGAGAAAGATTTTCATGGAAAGGAAAAAAAAAACTTAAGCAAACTTCCTAAAAAGAATAAGAGGGGGAAGAAGAAGAAGAAGATAAAAAAAGCTCAAAATATTGGGATAAGTGGATTTTTTTAAGCAAGCAAATATAATTGAACAATCAGTATGAGGCGGTAAAAAAACCGCAAACACCGCGTGCGCATACGAGAAAGAGCTGTGGGAAAAGGATAATAATTTCCATGGAATAACAGGAAGAAGTGAAATTAATAGTACAAAAATGAGAAGCAGAGTTAAACATAAATACCATCGTGAAGGGGATTCTCGGCTTTGATTTGAACACCGAAACATAAACCCATTGGGAGTAAATTAAGCTCCGATCGATCTTGGGTTTTTTTCTTCTTTCTTTCTAATTAATTCTGACAGGCAGAGAGAGATAGATCGCTTGCCCTATAAAAAATATATAATTATATTTATGGTTCTTCTTTGAAGAGAGAGAGAGAGAGAAAAGAACTCCAATACGTATGATTGCGAGGATTATATGTCCTAGAAGGGATCGAATCTGATGGGATCTCTCTAGGAGAAGGGGAACTTCTTGGTGTTTCCGAGTATGACAATTCTTGAGCAAGATCTGGGTGCTGTTCTTTCCAAGAGGTGATTAGTCTCTTGAGAACATAGTTTGTGCTTGTTAGTCCATTGGCAGAGAGAGGCTGCCTGGTGATGGGGCAATTTGTGTTTCCTCTTTTCATCCATTCTTGAATGGCTTTTCTTTCATATGTCTGCCCAGTTTCAAGGGTTACAGGGTCACCGAAAATTTGGCCAGTGATTGGGCAGACAAAATCTTTGGGTGGTCTAGAATGTGGAGTCAACTTCTCAGATGATGAGAGTGACACAAAACTCGGGCTTCCTTCATCATTTCCGTTATGGAAACTGCAAGTTTTATAGAAACTTTTAACTCAATAAGGTCAAAAGATCATAATTAAGTGGTTAATGCTATTTTGAAACCTCCCCTCACCTATAAATAACACGCGTAGGCACACTCTGAAATAATGCAAAAAGGGAAGTGAAACCATATAAGAGAAAACTACCTTTTTTCTGATACTTGGCTATTACTTTGCATGCCTTCGTCATTTCCCTTACGGAAACTGCAAATTTTAAGGAAACTTTGAACTCAATAAGGTCACAAGACCATGAATAAAAATGGTAATGCTATTTTAAACTCCCCTCACCACCGTTACACAAAAATGCAAAAGGAGAAGTGAAAGCACAGAGGAGAAAAATACCTCTTTTCTGATACTTGGCTATTACTCCGTGTGTGACCAGCAGTTCTCCTGACACTTTTTGGGCTATTACTCCGTGTGTGACCAGCAGTGCTCCTGACACTTTTCGGCTGCTCCTGAGTATCTAGGGTTAGTTTCAGTAAAAGCACAGCAATTCAAGAGAGATTTGACTGTCATAAATGGCAAGAGCTCACGAAGACCCAAAAATGTTAACTACTCTTTTTATAACTTTAGGTGAGGTGAGGTAATTAGTGAGTTACTCCAAAGCCTTCTATAAGCTTCAGCGATAATTTACGATTATTTTCAAAAATCGCTAGAGCTAAATTGCCCTTTATATATTTTCTTATTGGAACATAAGGCATTAGATATTTTGATTAAAAAAGAGAGCCATGGAATTAATAGTTAGTACCTGAACTACCAATGCTATTAGAGGCAAATAAGAAGTAATAAAAGAACTTGCAGCAAACTCTTGAGCCATCTGCTCAAGTTCAGTGTTCACCATTTCATCTTCAAAGCCCATTGAGCAAATCTGAGCATGCAAAGGGAAGAAAATTAATGCATGTTTACAGGCAATTATACTGTCGCGCACTAAATATATGCCTAAAAAAGTCCAAGGGTAATTCTATTGAATACAAACCTGCACCATAACCAAGACCTCCTTAATATTGGAAATTCCCAAAATTCTCAACCACAGCAGCGCTGCCTAGTGCCCTTCCCTCTCTAACCTAATTTCAATATAAAAAAGTTACATCTTTTTTTTATGTCTCATTGATAAGCATTTTAAATAGACACATTTGGGCAGTCCACAGGCTTTTCAACTACGGTCGAGAAAATTAATGATCAATGACTGAAAATGAATTCAAACCAATTAAGGTCGAGAAAATTTTACCTTTAATTTAGAGTTCTTTTTATCGTCAACAAACTTCTTGGAGATAGAACTACAACGTTCAAATTATATATATATACTTCTTATCATCCCGACTAAATAACCCTGGAAGAAAAAAAAAATCAGAAAATGCAAGTGGTGAATCTCAGTAAGAATGCTTCAAACATTATTTAATATATATATATATATATATCCATGCACATACCTTTTCATTTCCTGTTCAACATCAACTCTTCCCTCCTCCTTTACCGGGCTTGGGACCGGCAATGCAAGAAATGATTCTTTGCATTGGCGGAGTTAAAAAGTTTGGGCCTTTTTGCCCTATTGTTTATTTGTTAAAGAAGCAAAACCAAATAGTAGCATATATATATATATATAGTTCATAATTAAGGCACATAACATAAACTTGCAAACACAAAACCAAAAAAAAAACATGCATATATATATATAATCCAAGTTAAGCATGTAAATGGAATTAACAGCATTATAAGCCAAAAATTGTTAACGGATGCATACTTCAAACTGAAAAATAAAATTTAAAGTCTACTAGCGAGTACGCGTACTAATTATAATGTTTAATTATCGAAAAGCCTACCTATTACCATGCAATTATCCCCCGTTACCTCTTCCATGAGATACTTGGGCCACACCAAATAACCTCCTTCTGTTTCTGCCAAAGTATCAGCTCCCCCTTGATTTCCTTTCCATAAGGGCTCGTCTCCCATTCCCGGAAATACTTTAACAACAGCAACTTTAACTTCGAAGGGAAGCAATGGACGACCATGAACAAGTGATCCAGGAGCTGTTTTCACTATCGTCACTTGGGCAATTGACTTTGAACCGTCCAAATTCATAAGCTTGTAAGATTTTGACGGTCCGGAGGTAGGAGTGCTTGGGCTTCCAGTGGCTGATTTTTCCGAGCAATGTACTATTGGAATGGCACCTACTTCAGCATTTGTTCTAGTATGTGATGCTCCACTTTCAGGATTGCTAGAAGGATTCATTCCCTACAACGCATTTATTTGATAATTAAAATATACTTCAAAAGTGAGGTAAGTAGCTAAATATTGACTAAAATATACCTGAACTACTTTTAGTATATGGCTCATGGTTGATTTTAGGTCGTCCAACGAATCATTTGTTGATCGTACAGAAGCCTTCATTTGCTCTAACTCATTACGAATAGGCAAGGTAGCCTTTAGCTTTGTTCTAGCCACCGTACTACCTACTCCACGGGTACGACCTCTTTTGTCCTTTCCAAAATGTTGGGTCAATGCATCAGTCTCGATGGACCCCTTACTAGCTTCATCTTGGGTACTTCTTATTGCCATAAGTTGTTCCTACAACATAATTAAAAGAATGGGCATGTGATATTTGTGTTATAAAAACATTAAAAATCAACACGGTCTTAGCAAGCCCACCACATCAGAAACAGCACCAGGGTGACATAGCTTCGTCTTGGGGTTCTTGCGAGCATCAACATATAATTCAACACGGTCCGGCTTACGTTTCTCGACAGACTATAATTCCAAATTATCAATAAGGTAGATATATTAGTCTCTAATGGTTAAAATGGATATAATCACGTATAAATGTAACAATGTCATTACCATGCAAATTTCTTCCTTTTCGGCATAAGATGTCCGGCCAAGATAATGTGCATCCGTTTTTTTGCTCCTATTATCTTTAGCTTTGCATCGTTGAGCAAGCTTTTCAGGTGTTGCCTCACGATCAACAAATGTATTCCACGCACTTAAGGAAACTTGCACGCTTTCGGGCACTTTATCTTTATACGCCAAGACAGATTCTCTAGTATTTCCGAAATACTTGTTTCGCACATTTTTCTTCCATGTTTTTAACTGAACCCCCAATTGAGTAAATACAGCATCTTTTTCTTCGGGGGGGAAATCAAACTCATCCTGAAAAAAGTAAAATCCACAATAAATAAAGGATATATCATTTGAAATATGTAAATTAGTAATATGCAACGTACCAAGAGTGTCTCAAACATGTCTTCTTTCTTTTTATCGGGAACATGTCTCCAATCATCAAAAGCGAGCCCAATATGAGTCTTTAAAAGTTCTAACCCACGGGCCTTGAATTCATTCTTTCCTTGTATGATTTGACCCTTAAGGTTGAAGGTAATTTTTTTTCTCTGCTTTTTACCATCGACTTCCATGGCGCTAGATGAAGGAAGCTCGGCCCATCCTGACATCATACAAATATTTATCAAAAAATGTAAACAAAGGGCCTTGAATATTATTTTTATATACATTTTTCGCAATTGAATATGTGGTATCATAAAGGTACAAAAACAGTTCAATAAACACTACAATTACACTAAATTTGCACTGTTTTTGTACACCTTTTTTGCAGCAAAAAAAAAACAGTTAATACACATTGTAATTACACTACATATTTCTATTTTTGTACACCTTTTCGCAGCTGAATATGTGGTATCAAAAGGGTACAAAAATAGTTCAATAAACACTATAATTACACTACATGTGCACTGTTTTTGTACACCTTTTTTGTAGCTACAAAAACAGTTAATAATATGTACAATTACACTACATATTTCTATTTTTGTACACTTTTTTTTGCAGCTGAATTTGGTATCAAATGTGTACAAAACATTTCATTATACACTACAATTAGTACATTGTTTTAGTACACTGTTTCTGTGCAGATTGAACTATTTTAGTACACTATTTTTTCACACATATATATGGCAGGATTGCACTTACTTTGCAGCTGCGAATGCACAATTTGAAACAACCAATTTCAAATTCAATTTATAAATCCTAGCAATTTCAAATAAGGCATGACACAATTGAAACAAGTCGTAGTATGTGCCAAATTTAACTAGTAATTTATATTTCAAGCTAAACATACATATATATATATATATATATATCAAGGTAGTGGTATCAAAAGACATAAATCAACAATCAAAAGCAATATATATTTATGAAACCGTTAAATCTTGTAATAATACATAATCAAAATAGTACATCCATTCAAGAGAAGGGCCAAGGGTTATTCATGTAAATGATCAAGAAAAAGACGTAAATTTGGGTTGTCATCAAGAGTTGATTGAAATTTAGTAGGAGCTTCCAAGTCGTCTATTAAGGTAGTTAAACATCTTGGTGAATTGAGTACCACAGACCACTGCTCGTTATTGATATACTTAGAGTAAAACACTTGCTTCAGATTTTGGAAAGCACAAACAAACGGTTCATCATTTATATGGTCTTTAGTCTTTATTTTACTCAAGTCTACCAATATCAAGTTTGTAGCTGGATCAATTCTATGAGCACTCTTGTCCTCCACTCTAACCCAATCACAAAAAAATACCGTCTCCGTGAAATCTTTATAATCCAAAACCAGTATTTGTTGTATAACCCCATAATAAGTCATCTCGGCTTCGATAAGATTTTTGTCTTTTCTACTCGCCCTGCAATAAGTAAGAGCCTTCATTGAAATACCGCTATTTTGTTTTGCAATAGACGTTTGCTCACGCCTTTTAGGAGAGAAGATAAAACCATTGAGGCGGTATTTTTCAAACTCTTGGGCATGAAAACTAGGACCATTAGCTAGACGTGCAAGCCTTGATTTCACATCACCAATCTTCAACAGCTGAAATCACCGAAGACGTACACTTACATTAAGGACGTATACATGACTTAACTAAAACAAAACAATTGAGGTAAAGTTTACCTCATTAACAAGCCAAGACCTAAAGTCACTCTCTGTATTGCAGACTCCTTTTCTCTTATTACCATGTCCAGACATTTCATATTTCCTATAATAGTTCAAACACGGAAAAATGGGTAACAACGTAAAGGCATTATGAAAAACAAAGTGTACAAAATAACTTACTCTCTCCAATTGTATACGCCAACCTCCGTTCCAAGAACATATCGAGCTACTTGTTCATATTGTAAGTTTGTTAAAGTCACTCGTTTGCCCTTGCCTAAAGCCATACCATCTATAAACTCATCAAAATCCTCACTAGTGTTGTCCTGTCTATGGTTATGACTTCCAAGTCCAGGGTTGGGCATGTATTCACTCGCGTACAATGAAGCTTCTTCAGTGATATATGCCTCTGCAATAGACCCTTCGATATACCTAGTGTTTTTCACGTAATCTTTGAACGTCTTCATTAACCTATATATTAGTGAGATAAATAGTTACTTTAACATACATAAATTTACTTTAAGTTACATAAATATACATGTAAACTTATTCACGAGTTACCTTTCAAAAGGGTACATCCATCTATATCTAACCGGGCCACACAGTAGCGCTTCATCACATAAATGCACTAAGAGGTGGATGCTAATGTCAAAAAATGCGGGCGGAAAGTATTTTTCCAAAACACAAGTTGCCTCGGCAAGAGATGCTTTAGCAGCTATGATGTGGTTCCTATTGACGACTTTTTCGCACAATAAGGTAAAACATAAGCTAATCTGTAGTAGAGCCCTCCGTAGATCCTTATATTTTACAAAACAATGCTTAAACAACAATGGCACCAATTGCATAATAACATGCCAATCATGTGATTTGCATTGCTTCAAATCATGTGTTGCAAAGTTCACAACCCTCCGTAAGTTAGACGAAAAATTAGAAGGAACTTTCAAGTCGTTCAATGTATCAAGGAATATCCTTCTTTCATCAACACTCAAAGTAAATGCACCAATTGGCATTGTGCTTTTTCCCGTTTCAGAATCATCTTTCATCCATAATCCCTTTTTAGTATTCATTGTGCGAAGATCTTGTCGCGCCTTTTCACTATCCTTTGAATTTGTTCCATCTAGGCATGTGCCAACAATATGCTCGATGATATTCTTCTCCACATGCATGACATCTATAACATGCCGTACAGAATGTTCCTTCCAATATGGTAAATCAAATAACAATGACCTCCTAGACCATGCTGTCTTCTTCTCTGCCTCCCCTTCGTTTCTTTTACGTTTTTGACGATTAAACTTAGGGTTCTTCCCTTTGAAAATGCAATTGGAATTCATAGCCTTCACTTCAATTTCAGTACCAGAAAGCCTTCTTGGAGGTGGCCTCTTTTCGATCCCATTAGGAAGAAAATTGACTTTATCATCCCTAAACTTGTGATCATGCGGCAAAAATCTCCGATGAGAATGATAACAAATCTTTCTACTCTTATCTAACCATTCAGACCCTGTTTCCTCACCGCAAATAGGACAACCAAAGTACCCGTGTACATTGCACCCCGATAAGGTCCCATATGCTGGAAAGTCATGGATTGCCCACAACAACATGGCTCTCAAAGTAAATTCCTCTTCTTTGTTTGAGTCAAAAGCATTAATGCCTTCCACCCACAACTCATTGAGTTCTTCTATTAATGGTGCGAGAAAGATATCAATATCGTTGCTTGGTGCTTTCGGGCCAGGTATCAAAAGAGACAACATAGAGAACTCCTTTCTCATGGACAAAGAAGGAGGAAGATTATATGGCACAAGAATAACAGGCCACACACTCTGATTTGTGCTAAGATTACCGAAAGGATTAAACCCGTCGGTTGATATTCCCAAACGAACATTTCGACTTTCCTTAGCAAATTCAGGATGTTGAAAATTAAAAGATTTCCAAATAGTCGAATCAATGGGATGACGCATCAAATTGTCGCCTGTGGCAGCTCTAGCATGCCAAGTCATTGCCTCCGCAATCCAAGGTACAGTGTAAAGTCTCTTCAACCTTGGACCTAGCGGAAAATATTTCAATACCTTTTGAGGTACATTTGAAAAACTACTAACTTTACCGTTTTCTGCTTTTTTCAACACATATCTAGGTTCCTGGCATACCGGACACTTATCTTTCAGCTCGTGTTCCTTTCGATACAGAATGCAATCGTATTTGCATGCATGAATAGATTTGTACTTCATCCCCAACCCTTTCAAACTGTTCTTCATGTCTGGATAGTTATCGGGTAGCGTATTCTCTTTTGGCAACAAGTCTTTGACCCATGTAAGGATTTCAGATACACTACTTCCCGACAAACCAAAACGAGCTTTTAAATTATGCAACCCAACCATTGCATATAAGGTAGTGTGGTTCTTATTGCAATTAGGATACAAAGGGCGCGATGCTTCAAATTTTAATCGTAAATAATCCTTATCTTGATTAACTTCACCACCAACATTTGCCGAAGTACCTCCTTCAAGGTGTTGAGCATATTCACAATCAGCAACATCCGGAGTAGGGTCAGTTTGCAATACATGAAACCCATAAGCATCATCTATAAGGTCATTCAACCTTGGAGGTGACAATGAATCACTCTTGCCATCGAGTGCTTCCTCATTTGGTACTTGTTCTAGAACAAACGGAAATTCCCTTTCCCCATGAAATTTCCAAAACAAGTAACCCTCGACAAAACCCCATTGAACCAAATGTAACTCGATCGTTTTATAATTCAAACATTTACCATTTCTACAACGTTTGCATGGACACGAGAATTCGTCACTACTTAGATTCTTCTTTGCAAATCTAATAAATTCCCGTACCCCTTGCAAGTACTTATCCCCTACCCTACTAGATTCACCCATCCATTCTTTGTAAAGTGGGAATGCCATCACTACTATCCACAACCTAAAAAAAAACAAACGACTGATATGAATAAAAATGAATAGTCTAATGAATGTGAGAGCGAGAGAGATTGTGGAAATGGGAAAATAGTGGACTTTGAGGATCTCAACTTAAATAGGCGCATGCGAAGAAAGTGTGTGACTTTTGCCTCCCTAATTGTAAGGTGATAATTTGGATACTCTTTAACGGACCACAACTCTTTATGGTTTATAAAACCAAATATTTCCCAAACAATACCATCCTCAGTTCAAGCTCCTTCCGGGTGTAATACTTATTGGGCTTTGAAAGGAATCAGAAAACTTATAAAGAATTCACAGAAGGTATAAAAAATGCAAGTTACAAAACATTAAACTAAAACTCGAATATCATGCTAAATCAGAGTCTCTTTTTATTTTATTTTTTGGAGTTGCTCTTTGAAGATGCTATTAGTCGAACACTCGAACCCAAGCTGCTAGCAAGATTGAAATTATGTCTCACCATTAGGGTTATACTGAAGTTGCAAACACATCTCACGTGCAATGTAAACTAGTATTTAAAACTGTTACTATCCAACCTGTTCTATCCAGTTAAATTAATGGATTGCCTAATGTTCAACAATGATCATCAGCTGGAATCCACAACTGTTAACACAATCCACAAACAATATGCACACACCTCCAAAATTAACAGGTTTTAGACTTCAGGTCAGATTTTAGTATTGGTCCCAGAATACACAACCTAGAAAGAGTTTTAACAGAACCAATCCATGAAAGATAAACCATAAATTCCAAAACAGTATACAACCAGAGGCAAACGAAGCCTTAAAACAATTTATATAGCAGCAAAAGCAATGTATATTAGAGCCAGAAAATATAGCACAAACAACCTTAAAGAAGTATATGTTTTCAGATAAAAATAAAGACAGTAATGCCATAGGTGTTACTGTGTAGAGAGAGAGACATGCAGCTCTTGTAAAACATGTATATGTAGAAATAGACATAGCTATATATTAGCTATGGTAAAACACATACACTTGTCTATGTAAAGATAGATAGAGATATATATATATATATATATAGAGAGAGAGAGAGAGTAGCGTACTTTTTATGGGATGCTGGAGAGAATAATAGTCGTCAAGGCGTCGACAAGAAACCCGACTAATTAACTAAAGCAGGTATACCGATTCTTTTTGTTGGTGTGACTCCTTGATATGCGCAAAAAAGCAATGTACAATTTGAGTATGTAAGCTTAAACTATAAATTAAACAGGAGAAAAATAAAATAGCAAATGTACCAAATTTCACAATAGAATTAATAAAGACAAAAGAAAAAAAAGGAAGAAAGAGAGAGAGAAAAAAGAAAATAAAAGATTGTTGACTTTTTGATGAAAGATCTATCCACCACGCTTAATCAAACATCAATTAGTTACTATTTTTAATGCAAAATTTTGATCATTAACTAAAAAAAAAAGAGGATATTTTTTAAGCATATCTAGTATTATGTATCTGATAGTGGTTTTGGAGTTCATTGATTCATACCGAGAAACTACAGGTACAACGATTATCTGAAATTTAAAATTCTCATGATTATTAGGCGCTATTTTTTTTTTGATACAATTACTCGGCTGATTTTGAACGGAGCAATTTTTATTTTTAAAATTCTTTTTCATCTCGATATGATGGCGGAAAGTAGCGGTGATTGTCAATTCGACTAGAATCGAGCCGTAGGAACACACTATTGTCCTTTCCTCAGTCTTTACATATGGGAGATGCAAATTTAGCATTGACCGTAGAATATAGGAGTGGCAAGAGGTCGTGTCGAGTCATGTTCATGTTCACGTTATGTCGGGCCTTAATGGGTGAAGGTAGAAACAAGAAAAAGATTGGTCTGTGACAATTCATAATATTCGCAAACGATTGGTTATGCTATCGGGTGACATTCGTTTCACCCAACAATTGATCTGTGACAATTCATAACTACTGCCTAACTTTCAATCCAAGAAGAAAGTTTCTTGGCAATTGTTCTGTGTCAATGCAAAACTATTGCCTTAACTTTCAATCCAAGAAGAAAGTCCAAAGATTGAAACAATAAAAAGGAAAAACCAGAGAAAGATGAAGATGAAGATTTTGAACGTGTTGATGAACTTCAATGATCTCGCTATTTAAAAATCAAAATCACTCCATATTCATCTTTTATTAAGTCTTCATTGGCTTCTACTATGTTGTCTTTTTCATCATGATTGCTGTCCTCGATTCGAGTGCCATTCATTAACTATTGTTTTGACCTCGTGGTGGTGTTAAGGGGATGATGGAAACATAAGAAAAAAAAAGATAAAGAGAGAGAGAGGGTCATTGGAAAGCTTTGAGGGTGAGAGAGAGGGAGAGGTGGTAGAAACAAAAACCAAGAGCAGGCAGGACAGGGTTCTGCAGATGGGGGGCTGCAGGAAAATAGACCAAGAGAGGAGGATCTATGAAGGAGGTTGATAATTCCACAAAACCATTTCTGTCCCTCAAAATCTCCTTATATTTAGGAGATTGCTGAACATCAACAAACTGAGCTCTACGGGTGACAGAGCCAACAATCATTCTGCAGGCAGAAATTCTGCAGAACATAGAGACAGTGTTGAGCCTGCTGTGGAAGAGAGCAGAAAGCATGCTCCAATCATCTGAATCTATAACTGGGAAGGCGGGCATAATCATGGGCTAAGAAGTGATCTATTTAGGAAGGGTGAGAGTCCCACCATTTGAGCTCAGAAGACTTAAGCCCAAGTTTGGAAAGAGAGTCAGCAGGTTGGTTTCCTTCTCTGTACACATAAGAGATATGAAATTGCATTTGGCTTAGATGGTGCTGGCAGGAGTTCCAAGCATTGGTGAGTTGCCAGGAGGGATTGAAAGTGAGGTTCTGGATGCAATTAACCATAGCAAGAGAATCTAATTCAAACCAAATTTGCTTCCAGTTTTTAGACCAAGCAATGCTTACAGCAGTGAAGAAGGCAGTGAGTTTTGCAAAAAAAGCATTTTGGATACCAATAGATGTCTTAAATTTATCAAATAGTTGTTGCTTCGATCTTGCGATAACTCGTTTAAATGCCGAATACTGTTAAAAACTTAAGATCTAAGCCACTATTTTTCAAATCAATGGTGATACAAGAAAGATTTTATCATCATTGGATCTTCATATTATATATATGTGTTTGGGTTGTGGGGTAGTAAATCATGCATGTAGGATTTTACTAAATATAATTTAGCTACTAGTAAACAAAAGAATGAATAGTAGTGTAATTGTATAGAGCTGTAGGTACAAAGGATTATATGAATTGAAGGAGTAAACAGTGGGCACCTGTTTATAAAGCCAAAGGAGAAATTGCCCAGTAAAGCTCCATAATTTTCTCCTATTTAGCTTGGGCACCTGTTCATATGTCCTCTGAATGTTTCTACTCAAAGCCAATCATTTCTTCAGAAGTGGGGGCTCTCGTGCATCACCAACTTGTACCTCTCGTATTGCCACATTCTTATATTAGCTGTAGGTACAAAAAATTAGAAAGGAGATCTTATAAAAATCTTAACAAAAATTAGAGTCCTTACAAAAATAAAATAATTTCAGCTCCACAACAGCATTCAAAATTTTATAGTTAGCATGTATTTATAGATAACAATAACTCAAATTCCACTTTAGTTGAAGAAAAGAAGCAAACACATACAATTCTGTAAAATTAATGCACTGCTACAATTGTAAAGTTAGCAACCTCGAATTTCATACCTTGAGTTAGCAACCTCAAGCATCCAAAAAAATCAAACACGCACTTTTGTTCTTCGATTTTTTTTCTTTATGGATCGAAATGCTATTCTTCTATAATACTTACAGTTGTCGGTGTAATTTCAAGTGAAACTTTGCTCAATGTTGATTTAATCTGGGGATGGCTTTATTACAGGGCTGCACCAGGTATTCTACCACTGACAAACTTGTTTGAAGTGGTTATGACCTCTTAACATTTAACAATAATCTACACCTGGTGAGTACCCTCATTTGCATCATTATCAATATGAAATTGGCTTAGAAATTTTATATGTAGCTTTTTGTCCCTTTTGATAGTAATAGCCATTCTTACAAAATTATTGAGATCGATCAATATCCTTGATCATTAAAATCATGAATTTGTTTCCTTAATTTTGCATTTGATTATGTTGTGGTTCTGTCTATATGATTTTTCATAATGAAATTATATGATTCCAGTGGTTTGCCATAATTTATCGCTTGATTATTATTTCACCCTATAGCGCTACTTCTAAAAATTATCTATCTACATACAGAGCCTAGAAGAAGAAGATAGAAAATTGCTGAGAACATCACCTTCAATCAAAATTAGTTAAATCTTGGTTTCTTCGTGTTTATAAAAGCAATTTAAATAAATCCAGCTTCTCACCCTCACGTACTTTATCTCATGATTCCTTTAGTTTTTTTAAGGAGCAAAAGTCATAAATCTACTTCGACTTCCATATAAATATATATATATAGGCAGAAAACAAATCAAAACCACGAAAATTTCATCCCGCGGAAGGGAAGAAAAAGTCGCAATTGAAACAAATCTATATTTTCAATGACACTTTTTAAATAAACCTATATCTAGAGAAAAAAAAATTAGTAAAGATTACAAAATAGCCAACAAGTTCTCTACTGAGAGTAATTAAGATTTGAATAAATTTTAAAGTCCTACAAAATTATATTAGAATATGAGAGCTTTCCAAGCAATAAGAGTACTTTGGCACGAAATTATATTATATTCGAATAAAGTCCTGCAAAATATATCTCATAAATGCACGTATATGAAACTTAATATGCCTTGTTGACACTGCAAAATATATCTCATAAATATATCTCATAAATGCACGTATTCGACAAACCAAGACTAAAACTGAAATCTGTGAAACAAGCATCCAAAAACATACCTTGAGTTAGCAACCTCGAATTTCAAAATCAAAAAGAAGCATCCAAAATCTGTGAAACAAGCATCCAAAATTAATTGAAACCCTAATATTTAGCCCCAAAAAAATCAAAAATTTCTGAATATAAATTTCAAAATCAAAAACATACCTTGAGTTAGCAACCTCGAATCTGAAAGTAAGTGAGAACTTGAGAGGCACTAGCAGAGGATGAGAACTTGAAAGGCTAGGGCTACCTTGACTTAACAACCTTGAATCTGAAAACGATGAGATACGTTTGAGATTTCGTGGGAAGGCTAGGGTTTACAATTGAGATTTCGTACGAAGGCTACATGGAAGAGATGAGAGGAGACGGGGTGTGAGGAAATGAGAGGAGACGGGGTGTGAGGGTGGGTTTGGGGGCTCGAAAAAGGGGGAGAGAGGGGAAGAAAGGGGATATCGTGAAAATTAGAAAGGCGGAGGGGAGCGAGAGTGAAAATTAGAAAGGGGGAGAATGAAAATTTTATCCCGCTTAGATTTTGGTGCCCTAATTTATAAATTGTTTCGGTTTTAAACCCTTACAATTGTAAAGTTAACATTGGCACGGTCCAAAACCGTTACAATTTTATAAAATAAGTGTAATAAGTTAAGAAACAGTGCCATTTTTTACTTGATTCGGTTCATAACCGTTACAATTGCTTGCGACGGTTCAAAACCGTGACAAAGGCTCCGCGCATTTTAGTGACATTTTGCCAAATTTGGTGTAGTAGGGCAAAATCAGCTTCCTGATTTGTTGAGAATCACATCAAATCAAGGCAAATCAGTTTCATGATTCTTAGCTGTATATTTTGTAATTATAGGGATCCTAATTGCTTCCTAAAAATCTTGAATTGTATAGCTGTATATTTCTATTCCAAAGCTGTAGCTTTTTTCCTTTTTTATAGGCTATATTGTATTTATAGAAGAGAGAGTATGACTGTTTTCCTATTCATTCAATATACAAATTCTTTTCTTCCCTTTCTATATGGTATCAGGGCTAACATAATTGGCTTTTTTTCTTCATTCTTTTTTTATGGCGTTTCTCCCTGCCCACTACTATATCAAAAATATCTGAATCAACCCTTACCACTGGTGCCACTATGAACTCCACTAAACTTCCATCTGAATCACCCTCTCATTCCATCCAAATCACCACAATTCGCCTCAATGGGAACAATTTTCTCAGGTGGTCCCAATCTCTTCGAATGTATATTAGAGGGAGAGGGAAAATTGAGTATTTAACTGGTGATATTGTAGAGCTAGAAAAAAAAATGTTGGTCATACTATTTGGGATGCTGAAAACTCCATGATAATGGCCTAGTTAGTGAATTCTAAGGAGGATGAGATAACAAACTACATGTGTTATCCTTCAGTTAAAGCCCTTTGGGATAATGTCACTTTGATGTATTCAGACCTTGGGAATCAATCCCAAATATATGAGTTACAACTCAAACTAGGGGAAGTCCGTCAAAGTGAGAATTTTGTCACTAAATATTTTAATATTCTAAAAGGTTTATGGCAGGACCTTGACTTATTCAATGATGACTATGAGTGGAAGAAAAACACGGTATGATTGCAAGTACTTTAAGAAAAAGGATGAGAACTCAAGGATTTTCAAATTTTTGGCTGGGCTCAATGTTGATTTTGATGAGGTACGAGGCAGGATTTTAGGTCGTCAACCTCTTCATTCCCTCAGTGAAGTTTTTTCTAAAGGTCAACGTGAAGAAAGCAGGCGAAATGTCATGCTTGGCAAGAGAATCACTGCTGGACCAGTGGAAAATTCAGAATTACTGGGAACTGCTTCTATTGCCTATCGTGCCCCCAATAGCCAGCACCGCCAAGATGACAAACCAAAGGTCTGGTGTGATTTTTACAATAAACCACGACATACTCGTGAAACCTGCTAGAAACTGCATGGAAAATGTGTTGATTGAAAACTTGTGGAATGGAAGAATAATAAACAAAATGATCTGAACCGTGCCTCAGCCAAAGCACATCTACTGAGATTACCTCTTTTAGTGCAGAACAAATAGAACAACTACTAAAGCTGCTGAAATCTGCTCCGCTAACTCCCGGTACACCTATAGCATCCTTGGCTCAAACAGGTAGAACTTTGTGTTCCTACTCCTCTTCATTATCTGCATCTTGGATCATAGATTCGGGTGCCTCTCATCACATGACTAATGTGTCCTATTTGTTTATATCTTATGAACCCCTTTTTGGAAATAAAAAGGTACATATTGCAGATGGAAGCTTATCTTCCATTGCTGGCCAAGGTTCAATTCATTTATTGAAAAAAAATATTTTGAAATCTGTTTTACATGTCCCAAAACTCTCTTGTAATCTCTTGTCAGTAAGCCATTTATCTAAAGATTTTAATTGTCGTGTTATCTTTGGTGTCTCTTGTTGTGAATTCCAGGATTTGAACTTGGGGATGATGATTGGCAGTGCTAGAATGATAGAAGATCTCTACTGTTTTAATGACAACCATGCTAGGAATAAACAAGCTCAAGGTTTTATTAGTAGCGTCCGTTCAAATCCTGTTCATGATAAAATAAGCCTATGGCATAATAGACTAGGGCATCCTAGTTTTTCCTATTTCAAGTACTTGTTTCCAGATTTATTTACAGGAGTTGATTGTAACTCTTTAGTTTTTGAAACTTGCTTATTGGCCAAAAGCCATCGAAATTTTTATAAAAGTAAACCATACTGTGCTTCAAAGCCTTTTTATCTAATACATAGTGATGTTTGGGGTCCTTCTAAGATTACTACCTTAACCGGAAAAAATGGTTTGTAACATTCATTGACGATCATACACGTCTACGCTGGCTTTATTTAATGAATTCAAAAAATGAGGTTGCAAAACTCTTTAAAGATTTTTATTCTTTGGTCGAAAACCAATTTCAAGCTAAAATAAGTATTATTCGAAGTGACAATAGAACATAATTTTTTAATGAATGTTTGGGAGATTTTTTTTCAAAAAAAAGGCATTGTTCATCAATTTACTTGTAGGGATACCCCTCAACAAAATGGAATCACATAACGTAAAAATAGGCACTTACTTGAAGTAGCCAGAGCTCTTATGTTTCATATGAATGTTCTTAAATATCTTTGGGGAGACACAATCTTAACAAGTTGTTATCTGATTAATAGAATGCTTACTAAGGTTTTAAACTATGAAACTCCTTTACGTACTCTTGAAAAATCCTTTCCAAACACATGCCTCATTAATAATATCCCTTTAAAACTTTTTGGTTGTACGGTTTTCATTCATGTTCCATCCCATCTTCGATCCAAATTAGATCCACAAGCTGGAAAATGTATTTTTTTAGGTTACTCACATAATAAAAAAGGCTACAAATGTTTTAATCCTATCACTAAAAAATTCCAAGTTTGTATGGATGTTCAATTTCTTGAAACAATTCCATTTTATACCAAAACCTCTTTTCAGGGGGAGAAGTTAAATGAATATCAGTTTTGGCAACAATAACCAAAACCAGTGGCCTTTTTCCTTGAAATCAACCAGGAAATGAATACTTTACCTAGAGAAAATACAGAAAATACGAATCTATCTATGCCAAGTAAGATTGTATCACAAACAGGGGGAGAAACCTTACCACCTATGTCCACTGAGCTGCGTGTTTATACTAGACGCATGTTTAATCCCAATATTGAGAATCTTCCAGTAAATCCTGAGCACAGTCAATCATCATCTCCTAGTTCTCCAATTTCTGGTAATCTTCCTATAAATCCTACTTCTTTACCTTTATCTGATCTTGATGTTCCTATTGCTATTTGTAAAGGAGTTAGGAATTGTACCAAACATCCTATTGCTAAATATCTATCCTACCATAGAATTTTAAAAAAATACAAAGCCTTCACAACTAATGTTTCTCACCTGTTTATACCTAGAACCATACAGGAAGCACTAGGACACTTGGAGTGGAAGTCAGCAATGTCTGATGAGATGAAAGCACTTCAAAAAAATAAAACACGGGAAATTGTTAATCTACCAAGGGAGAAGAAAACAGTAGGGCGCAAGTGGGTTTTCACAATCAAATGTAAGTCTGATGGGAGCATTGAGAGATACAAGGCTAGGCTAGTTACTAAAGGTTTCACCCAAACTTATGGACTTGACTACCAAGAAATATTTGCCCCTGTTGCGAAGATCAATTCCATTCGAGTGCTACTTTTTCTTGCAATACATCTTAACTGGTCTCTACAACAGTTAGATGTAAAGAATGCTTTTTTAAATGGTAATTTGGAGGAAAAAGTGTTTATGGACTTACCACCGGGTTTTGAAGAAAAATTTGGAGAAAAGAAAGTTTGCCGACTAAAGAAGTCATTGTGTGGTCTTAAGCAGTCTCCTAGGGCCTAGTTTGACAGGTTTGGAAAGTTCGTCAAGCTTTAGGGGTATGTGCAAAGCCAGGCCGATCATACAATGTTCTTCAAATACTCAAGAGAAGGTAAAATGGCAGTATTAATAGTTTACGTGGATGACATCATTTTGACTGGAGATGATGTTTTTTAGCTTGATAAATTGAAGAAAGCCTTGGCTCGTGAGTTTGAAATCAAAGACCTAGGTCCTCTAAAATACTTTCTTGGAATGGAGTTTGCTAGATCCAAGAAAGGTATTTTTATCTCTCAAAGAAAGTGCATACTTGATATGCTAGGAGAAACCGGCTTACTCGATTGCAAAGTAGCCTAAACTCCCATAGAATCAAATCTGAAGCTTCAGCCTGCAAGTCCAGAAGAAGTGGTTGACAAAGAAAGATACCAATGCTTAGTTGGGAGATTGATTTATCTCTCCCATACACGTCCTGACATTGCGTTTGCAGTGAGCTTGGTAAGTCAATTCATGCACTCACCTAATCAAGGACATTTTGATGTTGTATACAGAATTTTAAAGTACTTAAAGGGGACACCAGGAAAAGGAATCCTATATGAAAATAAGGGACATCTCCAAGTTGAAGTGTTTACTGATGTAGATTGGGCAGGGAATGTAACAAATAGAAGATCAACTTCGAGATATTGTACCTTTGTTAGGGGAAATCTTGTAACTTGGCGTAGTAAAAAACAAAATGTGGTTGCTAGAAGTAGTGCCGAGGCTGAGTTTAGAGTAGTAGCACATGGTATCTGTGAAGTTCTGTGGATCAAACAGTTACTTGAAAAGCTTAAAATTACTAATCCCTTGCTTATGAAGGTTATTTGTGATAACAAAGCCGCTATTGCAATCGCACACAATCCAGTGCTCCATGATAGAACTAAAAATGTTGAAGTCGACAAACATTTTATCAAGGAGAAACTGTAGAATGGACTGATTATTATGCCCTACATTCTTACATCTGAACAGGTAGCAGGCATTCTCACTAAAGGTCTACCAAAGAAGCAGTTCGATAGGTTGGTGAGCAAGCTGGCCATGAACGACATCTTCCAACCAACTTGAGGGGGGATTGTTGAGAATCATATCAAATCAGGGCAAATCAGTCTTCTGATTTGTTGAGAATCACATCAAATCAGGGCAAATCAATTTCCTAATTCTTCTTAGCTTATATTTGTAATTATAGGGATCCTAATTGCTTCCTAAATCAGAATTGTATAGCTGTATATTTCTATTCCAGAGCTGTAGCTTTATTTCCTTTTTTATAGGCTATATTGTATCTATAAAAGGGAGAGTATGACTGCTTTCCTATTCATTCAATATACAATATTCTTTTATTCCCTTTCTATACCGACATATATAGAACAAGTAGTAGTATTCAAAAAATGTTATTATGCGCATGCCAAGATATATAGAAAAAGTAGTAGTAGTAGTAGTAGTAGTAGTAGTAGTAGTATTTGATTAATGTTGTGCTCGGGCCCACTGGTCTCGCACAAAGCAACAATATTGCCCCCATGTGAGATCTTATCTTAAAGGCCTTGTTTCTATGTGGTGAAACTACCTACTTATTAACCCTTGTTGAGTTCTACAATTTTTTCACGTGGGAGCAATAGTTTGACCCAACCATTCTCAATAATTAAGTCATTATAAAATTTAACTATGTCGCAAATACAAAAGATTCACTTAAAACATCCCAAATATCTCAATTTCTCAACCGAAGATTAGTAGATAGAAAAAACAAAAAATTTATAAGCACAAGTATTGCTTATATGTACCACAAAATAATTAAGCAAAAGGATACAAATATATAAACATTAGCCAAGTACATAGCCATAAACATACATAGATCATAAAGTTCTTTAGAAATCCTTAATAATCAAAATAAGTCAAAGTGAAGATCCTCAGTGGTACCGAGTACTTGATGTGAGGGTACTTACTTCCCTCTATGTGCTTCTTAAACCGTTCAAGAAAGGATGCGTAAGCAGGGATCACCTTCTCCACAATTGAAAGACGAAGCTCTTCCCGCAGCTCAAAATGTTGTACCACCCATCTTGCTTGGGTCGAATGAATCTTCTCAAACGTAACATTGAAAGACTCACCCTCCTCCTGAAGGTCCCCCTTGAAGAAAAACACACGCTATCTTCTTCATCCCTCAAACAGTACAACATACTCTCACAAGTTGAGCTCTGATAGTTACTTATTGCCTGCCTTAAGTAATAACTCAACTTTTTCATATACTCTTCCCCAATCATCTCTTTCAATTCCGCTGATTCTTTTATTACTTGTGCAATGTAGTGAAGATTGTTTGCCACAAACAAATCAGCCAAAGTGGCATCTTTATAGTACTTGGATTTTTCCTCTTATTTGAATCGTAAAACCATGATGATCAAAACCAAATGGAGTGCTAGAGTTTCCCCTCGCCCTTCAAGTTGTGCAAATTCCACATCTGGAATTACCAAATCCCCGAAATTTGTCGACGGGTTTGACACGATAAAGTCAGATAAAACTCTCTTGTAACTCACCATAAGGTTGACATAATCTATTACATACTTTGTTAAGAAGTGATTGTTCCCCCGGCCTCGGAAATGGTGGACAGCTCATAAGCTACGCTCTTCTCAAAATCTGACAGAATTGCTCTCACCACTTCACCGACGTTATCATTTGAGCGTAGGACTGGTGCACCTTCAGGCCCTTTAGCCCACCAAAAATTTGCGAGATCAAGCAGAACCCAGTGTTTGACAACTCTTTTGAGAGGTTTAAAATTTTAAACAACTTGTCCTGTGATCTACGGCTGGTTATTACAGCTTCAGCAAAGTTCATTAACTGAATTTTGGCATCTTTGATAGTTTCAGAAAAACACAAATCATGTTCTATACCATCAAAGATTTACGAACAGAATTAATTTCAGTTGGAAACAGAATCTGGTAACACACTTTTGCCGTATGTATCAGCTGATCAATCTTTTCTTGAACTTTTCCAAGAAAAGGCACGGGCACTCAATTTCTCAATCCCTAATTGCTTCAAACTGGTCTCGAGAAAAACCATTCGTACACTCTTGTAAACGACGAAGCACTCGCCAATATAACCAACCGAGTTCATCCACTTTGCAATACACGAGAGCCAAGAAATCGCTTTCATAGTACTTGGTGAATTAGAGGCTTCAATATTTATTTCATAACTAGTAGTCGTACCATAACTCATTGAACTTGACAGATTTGTAGAACTCGGACCGTTGGTTGCATTGGTTACACCGATCATTATGTTTTGAAACTCGAGCTTGAGTCAAGCTACTGCCATACGGATGGCATCTTTGGATTGGCTCTGATAACCAAGGAGACTCACCGACTGCTGGATCACGTCAACTGCTTTCATGTAGTAATAAATTACCGAGAAATCCCCAGACGACATAAAATTTGTTTTAGAATACGAGTTCCAACTGTTGATAATACCAAAGGCAGACTCAAAAGATAGTGGTATTCCCATTACGTACTGTTGGATATAGAAGGTGCGTGATACTATTTCACTAATTGACGAAGTGTTTTGAAGTAGCAAAAAATTCGTACTAATATCACGAGACACTCCGAAACAGCTGGAATGGTAGAGGGAAGGAAAGAGAAACTTTGTTTTTTTCCACATGAGTCATTTCTCCCAAAAGCTTTTATTTTTTTTTTCGCCTTTTATAATTTTTCCTAGAAAGAAAAAAAAAATACCAACCCACTAAGTTTTTAGACTCCGATTTGAATCGTTTGAGGCGAATTTATAATTTACTTATTACTTTGAAGTCATAATTAAAATTATTTCATTATTTATCTTTTAATTTATTTTTTTTGTAATTAAAAGAATTAATGATTTTATTAAAAAATTTAAAACTACCAACCAAAGTGATTGGTATTTCCATTACTGTTGGATATAGAAGGTGGCTGATGCTATTTCACAAATTAACGAAGTGTTTTTAAAGTAGGAAAACTTTCCTACTAATGTCATAAGATACTCCGAAACAGCTGGAATGGTGGAGGCAAGGAAAGTGAAACTTTTGTTGTTTTTCCACATGAGAAACTCCGAAACATTGTTTACCAAAACATTAACCTAGTTGTTGCCAAACATTGTTGTTTTCCTCTATAAATAAAATACACCTTCATGATCTCAATCTCTTTCCTATATCATTTTTTTCTTCTTTCCACAGGGAGATAGACTCTAAATAGGAATGGGATCATAGGGCTTCCATATATGGCAACTAGGACTCTATGGCAGGACTTCCATATATGGCAACTCTATGGCTGGGCTGCCATATATGGCAACTAGGACTCTATGAGACTCTAGGCTCAGGTGGGGAAGATAGTTGTGATGAGGTAGGGTCAAGTGAGGAAGATAATGGTGTAGTAGTGGTGCTCTATGGTTGGGCTTCCATATATGGCAACTAGGACTCTATGCGACTCTAGGCTCAGGTGGGGAAGATAGTTGTGATAAGGTAGGGTCAAGTGGGGAAGATAATGTAGTAGTGGCAGGGCTTCCACGCCACTCTAGAATGGGACGATATGACTCTAGAATGGAACGATATATGGCAACTAGGACTCTATGCGACGATGAGATATGGCAATATTATCTCCAATTTAAACCTTTGTTACCAACTTGTTAGAGCTGTGGAGTTTTACTTAAAAGGTCTCGTTATTACGTGCAGACTTTTCCCCATTTATATACTCAGGTTGAGTTTTATAATTTTTTCATGTGGGATCAATGGTTTGAGTCAACCATTTTTAATAACATCATTGCATTGAGCCAATCCTTTTTAACAATTAAATCATTACAGAATTTAACTATGTCACAAATACGAAAGATTAACTTAAGACATCCCAAATATATGAACTTCAAAAGAAACATGAACTTTAGTTATAAGCACACACTATTGCTTGCATGTACTACATGATATGCAGAAGTAAGTATACAAATATATATAGATTAGCCAAGTACATAGCCTTATACATACATACATACATACATACATACATCATAAAGTTCTTAAGAAATCCTTAATGATCAAAGTGTGAAGATCCTCAACCGAGTACTTGATGTAAGGGTACTTTCTTCCCTCCATGCGTTTCTTAAACCTTCAAGGAAGGACGTGTAAGCAGGAATCACCTTCTCCACTACTGAAAGACAAAGCTTTTCTCGCAGCTCCAAATGCTGTACCACCCATCCTCCTTGGGTCGAACGAATCTTCTCAAACGCAGCATTGAAGGACCTCACCCTCCTCCTGAATGTCCCCCTTGAAGAAAAACACATGCTTTTTAATCTTAATCCTTCTTCTTCATCCCTCAAACAGTACAACATCTTCTCGCAGGTTGCGTTCTGATAGTTACTAATTGTCTGCCTTAAGTAATTCTCACTCAACTTATTCATATACTCCTCCCCAATCATCTCTTCCAATTCCGGTGATTTTCTAATTACTTGTACAATGTAGTGAAGATTGTTTGCCATGAACAAATGACCCAATGTGGCATCTTTGTAGCACTTGGATTTTTCCTCTAATTTGAACCGTAAAACCACGATGATCATTACGAAATGGAGTGCTAGAGTTTGCGCTCGCCCTTCAAGTTGTGCAAATTCCAAATCTGGAATTACCAAATCCCCAAAAGTTGTGGATGGGTTTGATACGATAAAGTCAGATAAAACATTCTTATAACTCACCATAAGGTTGACATAATTTATTACAGACTTTGTTAACAAGTGAATTGTTCCCTGGGCTCAGAAAAGGTGGACAGCTCATAAGCTATACTCTTCTCAAAATCTAACAGAATCGCTCTCACCACCTCACTGACCTTATCATTTGAGCGTAGGACTGGTGCACCTTCAGGCCTTTTTGCCCACCAAAAATTTGCAGGATCAAGCATATCCCAGGTGTTTGACAACCCTTTTGAGAGGTCTAAAAATTTAAACAACTTATCTGGTGATCTACGGCTGGTGATTAGAGCTTCAGCAAAGTTCATTAACTGAATTTCGGCATCTTTGATAGTTTCATGAAAACATGAATCATGTTCAATACCATCAAAGATTTGCGAACAGAATTTCATTTCACTTGAAAACAGAATCCAATAACACACTTCAGCCGCGTGTATCAACTGATCAATCTTTTTCTTAAACTCTTCCAAGAAAAGACCCAGGGTATCACGGGTGCTTAATTTCTCAATCCCTAATTGCTTCAAACTGTTCTCGAGAAAGCCCATTCGTACACACTTGTACACCTCGAAGCACTCACAAACATAGCCTGCCAAGTTCATCCTCTTTGCAATACACGAGAGCCTAGAAATCGCTCCTGCAGTACTTGGTGAATTAGGGGTTACAATATTTATTTCATAGCTAGTAGTCGTTTCACTCGCTGAACTCGACATATTTGTAGAACACAAGGACGGATTTGTAGAGCTCGGACCCTTGGTTGCATTGGTTACACCTGTCAGTATGTTCTGAAACTCAAGCTTGAGTCGAGCAACTGCCATACGGATTGCATCTTTGGATTGGTTCTGATAACCGGGGAGATTCACCGACTGCTGGATCACGTCAACTGCTTCCAAGTAGTAATAAATTACCCACAAATCCCGATCTGAAATAAAACCTCTTTCAGGCGAATTCCAGAGGTTGATAATGTCAAAGGCAAACTCAAAAGATAGTGGTTTTCCCATTATTGTTGGATATAGAAAGTGCCTGATACCGTTGCACAAATTAACAGTGTTTTAAAGTAGCAACAATTTCTTAATAATATCATTAGACACTCCAAAACAGCTGGAATGGTAGAGGCAAGGAAATTGTAACTTTGGTTTTTTTCCTCATGAGATACTCCGAAACATTGTTTGCCAAAACATTAACCTAGTTGTAGCCAAACATTGTTGTCTTCCTATATAAATACACCCTATGTGTATTGTAGCCCAAACAAACATTTTCTTCGAAACCTTCCTGATCTCCATCACTTCCTTCGTCCTATCAACTTTCTAGTAAAGAAAGTGTTGAGAATTTCATTATATTGATCACATCTAGATCGAGTTCGATCAATACAGTATTGTCTAAGTACGCGTTAATTTTAGAAAGCTGCAAGAAAGTTTTCTATGTACCTCATGTGTCTTTTTATCAGAAACTGTTCCATTCCTTGCTTGTCCTGGTCTTAGTCCTACCAAAGTAATCAGAAGTAACTTGACTTCTTCTAGTTGTAGACTTTTAATTTTGGAATTGTTGAGAATCGTTGGTTCAAACCATTGATCCCGCATGGGAAAATTGTAGAACTCAACATGGTATACAAGTAGGGAGGGTCACCACATAGTAACAAACATTTTAAGATAAAACCCCAGACCCTTAGCCAAAGGTATTTAAGTTGGGAACAGTTATTGGCTGGGGAGTATGAAAAACAGGATTAACTCATTCAAGATATTCAAGATGGGTGGTACTGAACTTCAGACTTATAGCTACAAGTCATTTCTTGAACGATTTAAGAATTGTTCAGAGCGAATTGGAACAAGTCATTGGCCGGGGAGTATGGACTTGCCGGACTTGTAGCTACGCATCATTTCTTGAACGATTTAATTATTGGCTGGGAAGTATGAAGAACAGGATTAAGTCATTCAAGATGGGTGGTACCAGACATGCCGGAGTTGTAGCTACGTGTCATTTCTTGAACAATTTAAGAGTCGTAAGAGTCATTTCTTGAATAATTTAAGAGTTGTGCAGAGAAGCACTGAACAACGATTACGATACACCATATCAGGTCATCTATCCATAACATTGAAACATCAAAGATGAGGACAAAAGGATGAACTCATGCACTTCAAATTTTGAAACAAACTTCTCCAAACCTAGTAGATTTTCAAGACATCTAGCAACTGGAAGTAACCGAGAAAAAACAGATAGACGCATACATTAATCCATTCTGTATTAGAGTTAATGTACTTCCAATTTATGCTTTGAATATGTAGCTAAAGGTTAATTAACATACATTAATTCCACAACAAAGAATTATAAGAGAACTGTAAATATGTATAATACTACTATATTAAGTACATGCAAGAGAAGAAATTATGTAACTTCTTTAAAAAAATGTATAATACTGAAAAAAGATAATATTAGATATATCTGAAGGAGGAGGAGAAGATGGCCGGAGGAAATAGAATTGAACTGTGGCTTTACTCTGTGGTGGCGCCGCCGTTGACAATGGTTGCCGGTAGTGTCGGAGGCAGGATTTCAATTTAGTGGGGATTTGATTAATAATAAAAGTAAATATTTTTAGTTATAAGTAAAATAACTTGGCAAAAAATTTTATATGAAAAATTAAACATCGAAAGTACGTAAAGCGATGGCCAAAAATACACAAATTACAAAAATGCTCTCCAAGCTTTCATATCTTGAAAATGTTGAAAGACATTTTCAATATTTTTTAATGTCTTTGTCAATGTGAAGAGGTTTTTTCAACAAATTCAAATATTCTCGTATCATTTTATAAAATATTTCTCCAGAAAGCTCATAAATTTTCTAAGATAACTCATAAGTTACTCTACAAAAATACATATATCATGAATTAGGCTCAATAAGTCCATCTTCAATCACCAGTATATTCAAATGTATTATTATTTTAAAGCGTAATAGCAAAAAAAATAAAAAATACTTTAGTACCCATTTAAGTATTTTGGCGAAAAGAAATATAAATTTAAGTGTAAAGATAATAAAAAAAATGTATAATACTGAAAAAAGATAATACTAGATAGATCTAAAGGAGGAGAAGAAGAAGAAGAAGAAGAAGAAGGCCAGGGGAATTAGATTGGAAATATGGCTTTACTCCGAGCCATCGTATCTCGAAAACATTGAAAGGCATTTTCAATATTTTTTAATATGTCTTTCTTAATGTGAAAGGGTTTTTTAGACAAATTCAAGTATTTTCATGTAATTTTATACATTTTTTTCTCCAAAAAGCTCATAAATTTTCTGAAATAACCTCATAAGTATCCCACAAAAATACATATATTTCTTCCCAATTATTATGAGGTATAAAACCTACTTCTTGAGTGAATTAGACTTGATATATTTTGATTCAATAAGCAAGTCCATTTTCAAGAACCGGTTCAAATATATTATTCTTATTAAAGCAAAACAGTAAAACAAAATACTTTACCCATTTAAGTGTTTAGGCAAAAATAAATACAAATTTTAAAGTGTAAATATAATAGAAAACATTCCGAATAGAAAATATTACCTGCCTCCCGGCCATATGAATTCATGTCAGCCGAGTATTCCATTTCCTTTTCGGTGGCGCGTAGAAATATGTGAGAACTAGTGGAGAGTGAGAAAATATGATGAGAGAAGATAAGATATATTTTGAAAATAAAATATGGGTATATGTGATTTTTTTTAAAAATAAAATAAGAATATACCATAGACATTCTGACTATTTGTTTAAATGTTAAAATTAGTTGATAGATGAAAACCATCCAATACGAGAAATCAAACCTATAATGTGCAAAGGTTTTTTCTACAAATTCAAATATTTTCATATCATTTTATAAAATATTTCTCCAGAAAGCTCATAAATCTTTTAAGATAATTCATAAGTTATTCTACAAAAATACATATATCATGAATTAGATTGAATAATCATGTCCATTTTCAATCACAGGTTCAAATGTATTATTCTTATTAAAGCATAATAGCAAAAAAAAAAAGAACTTTAATCACCCATTTAAATGTTTTGGCAAAAAGAAACATAAATTTAAGTGTAAAGATAATATAAAAAGAAAAAAAAAATCCAAATTAGGAATAATACTTGCCTCCCATATGAATTCATAGTGAATTCAACTTAAGAGAAAGAATAATATTCCCTCCGTCCCATATTGCTGGTCCCTCTTTTTATTTTTAGATGTCCAAAATAAATGTCCACTTTCCATAAAAGATAAATACAATAATTTTTGTATTTTCACTTTTCAAGAAAAAGTTTTGAATAAAGAAAATGGTAAAAAGGGAAAGTCAATTTAAATTAAGCAAAGAGTACAATAATAATGGTGGTCTTTAATAAGTTGGATTTCCCAATATGGACCAACAATTTGGGACGGGGGCAGTAGAAGATAGGATATATTTTAGAAATATAATATCGGTATATGTGTTTTTTTTTTATTTAAAATAAGAGTGTACTTTAGATATTTGATTGTTTGTTTGAATGATAAAATTGGTCAATAGATCAAAACTATCCAATATAAGAGGTCAAACCTATAACATGTGAAATTTTGGGGATGAGGACCAGATTCTTTATAATTTTTGGAGGCAAATTTCAAATAACTCCTTTTCTTATTCTTATTTAAATAATAGTTATAAATAAAGCCCCAAAATTTTGAATGTTTTACAAACCAATCTCATAGTTTATAAGTACCCAAAAGTTCTAATAAAAATATATAATATCACACCTATTATGAAACCCATTAGGCCCAAGCCCCCTCTGCCCCTAGTCACCACCTCGCCGGTATTTTGTTAAATTGTGTAGTGGCAATATTTAAAGCCGGAAGGAACGAAGACCTTCTATTCGAAACAAAATTTTAAAAGACTGTTCAAGTCTTTTTCTTTAATTACAATAACTAAGATTCTAACCTACCCCTACTAGCTAGAGACTCAAACTCGGGTTCTCCTAGCTCCAAGTGTGTAACTTTATCACTAAGTTAAACCTACTCGCTCAAAGAAAAACTTTGATATTATATTATTTTCTTGAAGTAATTTTTTTTATTAAAAATTTATTCTATATATACAGATTAATGGCTTCGAATTTTTTATTTTTATGTTAATGAAATTGAAGTTGTGAATACAAAATAAAACATGATAGTGTGAAATTTGGAAAAATAAAACTTAGGAATTTGTCCTTGTTTTCTGACTTTGAAAGGATTTACTTCCAACATTTTTTGTAATTAAATTAGGAATTAGTCCCTTTAGCTTTTAGTTAGTTCGGCCTCACATTATTAAAAGATGGACTCATATTTGCATCTCTACCGACGAAATGGATTCAACTCAAGGTTTAGAAGTGAAAACAAATGATAAGTAATCAAACAGTACCAATTTAATCAGATCCGAGATTAAATCCATTTAAGTAATTGAACGTACGAGTTTTTACACAAAACGCCCATGATAGAGTTCGTCGTCCCTTCCCTATCCTTGAACACCAACAGTGGCGGAGCCAGGAATAATTTTCAGGGGGGGGCCAAAAAAAATTTAAGCCAAATCAAACTCAATAATTATGTTTACAGACTAATTTTTTACTAAAATACTTCTCCATTCTGTTTCGATATTTTGGAAAAGTTAAAAATGATATACTAAAATTAATTATATATCTTGAAATATCTTTTAATATATAATCCAAAAAAAAAAATGAATGCTGTGTTTCAAAAAAAAAATATAAAATACACAATAGTAAAAAACAGCTGCCTGAATAATGAATGGAAGAAAGTAAAAAATTTATATATATTACAAATTTACACCTTCAACTTATAATGATAATTGCACAAAGCCCCCTGCACAAAACATCACAAAAGTCTCGCATAGCCCTCACCAAACGTTGCTTCCTTTACTTATATTACAACTGCTGCCCCTAGACTTATTTGTTTAATCACAAACAACACCCCTTGCCCAAAATTACACGTTGGCCCCTCAACTATCCCTTCTCACACATAAGCCCCTACACTCTATAAAAATTTCCAAAAAGCCATGGCCCCACCTGGCCCCCACTTGGCTCCGCCCCTGAACACCAAGATCTATCAACTGCTTGTGGAAAAAAAGTAAAATATACTCCCTCCGTCCTAATTTAATTGTCCACTATTCCATTTTTGGATGTCCCAAAATAGCTGTCCACTTTCTATATTTAGCAAGTCATTAATTAGAGCACTTTTTATTATTTTCAATATTACCCTTTAAGCTATCACCACTTTTTTTATTGTGGGTCCCGTCACCTTTTTTTTAGGTAAAAAGTAAAGGTCATTTTGAAAAATACCCATTTTCTCTTAGTGTAATCATTATGTCTCCTTAAGTTTTAGTTTTTCAAAGTTGGACAATTAAATTGGGACGGAGGGAGTACTAAAAAGACTTTAATTCAAATTTCTCTAATAAGAAACAAAATATTGATAAGTAGAAACACAAGCTAATAAACCATCGGCACCATGAATAATACTCTTCATCTCATGCTCATTTTTATGAGTAGATATCATTTACCCTTTATTATTTTTTGTGAAATTTTTTTCTTTCTCAACCACCAAGAAAAATTTTCTATTGAAAAAATCATAAAGTAAGAAAACATTTCACCACATGTCTCAACTTATTTTTCAACCTCTCACAAAAAACCAACTATTTTATTTTCCTTTTCCTTATTGTAATCATTTCTACAAACAATTAACGAACAAAAACAGAACAAATTAGATAGGATTCAAGAAGCAGTAGACAACCTAATTTGCAGCCACATTTATGACTTCATTACACACTTTTCACACACACGCGTTTGTGGCACAAACTAAAGTTTTTTTAGCATTTTTAGGCAAGTTTTAGGGCTAGTCCCGCATGCCCAGGGCAATGCTGCAAGCCTGGAGCAATGCCATAAGACCCTACGGCATTACCTATGCAGCCAGTAGTGCCACACCCCTCTGCCGCAGCCCTGTGCCACAACCTCCTGCTACGCACCACTATTTGTCTTACTGTAGTGTGTTTTTCTCTATAAATAGGACTCTTGCAGGGTGCCATTTGGGGATATGCAAATTTGGGACAAGTTTTGGGAGAGAAAATTCTCTATAAACAATTTTAGAAAGAGAAAATCTTAGAGAAATAAGGAAACAAGCAAGGAATAAGGTATCAACAAGGCAAGCAGCTTTTATTTTCTTTTCAAGCGCATCATGTATGCATTTCTATAACTCATCTAAATGTCAGTCACAAGTTTTAAATATAATTTTTAATACAAGGAAATTAGATAATTTGCAAAGAAGTTCATTACTTTCAAAATAAGTCATTTTTAAGTTTTACAAGGAAACTAAAACCTGTTTTAACACATTTTCAAAAAAAACCCACAAAAATAATTTTCAAATAAGTGGAACTATGAGACTCTAATTTCATTCTACGCATGAAAACGTAGGCGCTTATAAAGCTCGAGCCTGATTTTATAAATAATATTTGAAATTGAATTTATTCGAAAGGACTACTTTTGAAAACACTTCAAACTACTTGAAAGATGTTAAATAGGAATTAAATACAAGATTGATTAAGGGACCGAAAGGGAGGATTGGGTGTCTAACAACTTCCCAATTCATAACGTAGTTCCCGAACCCTAGCAAAGTAAACATCAACTAATATCTGGTTTCTCACGTATAAAATATAGTTCATTTTCGGGTTATCTTTTATACGATATTTTGTTTATTTTCTTGTAAAATAAACTGCTGACTCTAAAAATACTTTTTTCCTACAAAACAAAATTTCAAAAATCAATAAAAGAATCGCTCGGAAGGTTGGAGGCCCGGATTCTCACAAAAGCATATAACAACAATACCAATGTGATTTGGTAATTCCATATGTGGAATTCGAACAACTTGAAGGGCGAGGGGAAACTCAAGCACTCCATTTGGTTTTGTTCATTATGGTTTTACGATTCATATTAAAGGGAGAATCCTAGTACTACAAAGTTGCCACTTCAGCTCATTTGTTCATGGCAAACATTCTTCACTACATTGTACAAGTAATAAAAGAATGGCCAGAATTGGAAAAGATGATTGGCCTTGGAAGAGTGTATGAATAAATTGAGTGAGAATTACTTGAGGCAGGTGATTAGTATCTATCAAAGCTCAACTTGTGAGACCTATGTAGTACTGTTTTAGGGATGAAAAATAAGGATACATATTTTTTAGCTCGGGTTTTTGTTCAAGGGGGGATTTCTTGAGGAGGAGGGTGAGGTCCTTCAATGCAATGTTTGATGAGATTAGTTCGACCCATGCAAGATGGGTCGTACAATAGTTAAAGTTGTGCAAAAAGCTTTTTCTTTCAATAGTGGAGAAGGTGATTCCTGCTTACGCATCCTTTTTTTAACGATTTAAGAAGCGGAAAGAAGGGAGAAAGTACCCTTACATCAAGACTCGGTTGAGGATATTCACACCATGATCATAAAGGATTTCTTAAGAACCTGATGATGTAAATATGTTTATCACTATGCACTTAGCTATTATATAGTGACTTCTGCTTATCATGTTGTACATACAAGCAATACTTTGTGCTTATAAATTAAACTTATGTCTACTTAATGACAATATATATAACTATATATATATACTTTTCTGATTTTGCTATCTACTAATTATAGGTTGGCACAATCAGTAGCAGTTCTGAGGGTGTGCAGGATGGACGACTGCAACACTTCTTATAATAATTTTTTTTTATAGAACTTACAGAAGTCAAGTACACTTTGCTACTTTTGCTCTATTGCATTTTGATAATTGGAGCAATGAGAGATTCCATAAAATGTTATATGTTAAGTTATTCCAATAGTACTCACATTGAATCTATCGAATACTATTATAGGATCACGGGGGATGTAGGATCAATAATCGCTCTAACTAATGGTTGCTTATGTTATTACTTCTATTAGCTCCCGTGATTGCTCTAACTAATAGTCGTTTTTGCATCTTCAATAAGATTGACATTTAATAAGTTTAATTTGTGGATTAGTTCTGAATAAAAAAAATAAAGATGAAAATAGACATGGGAACCAGAGAATTACATAGGCCAAAGTAAAAAGTACACATTTCTGAACAAATTTACACAATAAACATATTTGCTCTCTCTCTATACTATGTGCTTATATGTGTAATATTTGGTGAGGACTGTGCTTTCATTTTCGAAAGCTCCATTTCTACAATGATATCGTGATACTTTTGAAAGAAATCCTCAATGATTAAAGTTTGAAGGTCCTCAACCGAGTTCTTGATGTAAGCGTACTTTCTTCCCTCTCCACGCTTCCTCAATCATTCAAGAAAGGATGTGTAAGCAGGGATCATCTTCTCCACTATTGAAAGATAGAGCTCTTCTCACAGCTCTAAATGCTGAACCACCCATCTTGCTTGAATGAATCGAATTTGCACAAACGTAGCATTAAAGGACCTCAGCCTCCTCATCAAGTTCCCCCTTGAAGAAAAACAAACACTGAAATATCTTTGTCCCTCTTCTTCATTTCTCAACAGTACAACAATGTGACGCCCCGAAATCCCATTAAGAGGATTATACCTCCGGGACTTGGTTAGCCACGGAGTCGTACGCGATGACGGGTATTAAGTGGTGAAATTTAGAATTTTATACCAAAAACATGTTCAAGTAATAAAATCATTTTAAGAGAAAATCTGGCATGTGGAGTTTATTCATATAGTAAACCAAATCCTGTCAAAATGTATATATAACCGTTTTCCAATAAATACTCCACATTTAAGAAAGATCATATATACAAAGCCTCCAATTAGGTCCCAATACAAAATAAAATAGTTTTACAACAATGTTCTAACAGTACAACAATCAATAGGATGTGCGACTTATTATCAATATAAGAAAAAGTATAATACTAGTCGTTTCCAAACGACTTTGGTAATCAGGGGCTGTCAAAGCTACTAGACTCCATAAGTGTACCATCCCTGGGAACACCTGCAAAACCTGGTTTGGAAAATGGGAGTGAGCCAAACGGGCTCAGTGGAAACTATAAGGGTTCGTATAAGAAAATAAGTTGAAAACCATGCATGCCATGCAATGCAATATAATGAAAGTAATTTTAGTTTATATGCTGCTCCTCTGTAATAAATCACCTCAGGGTAAAATACATTTCTTTTTGTATATACAACTGTAAATACATACTTATATAGTACATTCCTGAATCAGCCAATGCAAGGAAAACCTTTCGTGGAATATGTATATATAATGTCCCCAACCCAAAGCATAAGAAAAGCAATATATATATATGTATACATCATCATATTGTATATGCCACAACACCGTGACTAGATCTATCACATCAATCACATATCATACTCACGTCTAGGATTTTTATACATCTACTGTGCACATAGATAGCCGGCAACTCGGTTTCTTCTGCCCCCAAGGCAGGGACCACATACCAGGTCTACCTAGACGCTACCTCAAGCAGCCACACAGGCATACGCTACCTCACGCAGCCACACAGGTATACGCTACCTAATAATCCTCACGTAGCCACCAAGGCTATACGCTACAGGTAATCACCATCTATCTAGTACGAACGGTGTGGCCATCCGATAATATATCCAAACAACAATAAACTCATCAAATCAATGAAATCGTAAGGACATACATAATTCAATAGATGTAAATCTGTATATACATACATTCCATATGTATTTGTATGACTCGTAAATATGCATCCATTCTAGATATGTGTACATATACATATTGTATAACATATAGTGGTATTGTTGTTGAGATTGAACAAGATTCATCAAGCTCGTCAGTTAATAAAGGAAACCAGAAAATCATCAGTTTGGGAGGTTTCATATGTTTCTGTGAACACCTCATTTTGCGACCTCCGCAAGAATTCTGATTTTCAAAGAAATGAACACGCATGCATGCACGAGTATTTTTAGATGCACAAAAACTATGTACATGTGATACAGGTCAAAGAAGAAAGCCAAAAGGACCCCGGATGAGGAGTTACAGAATTATCGAAAATTATCGGAACCAAAAATCGTCAAAAACTCCTGAAAACTTGGTACGCATTTCAGATCATCCTTAAACTTTGAGAGTTGTTAGACATTATCATGAGGAGTAGCATACTCGAAAATCAGCTCAATCCGACAGTCGGATCTCCGAAAATTCAAAAAATCATGAGTTAGATTCGGGTGGTCAAATGGAGGTCTTCTCGAAGTTAAAATGGTTTGAAATTTGGTAAGTGGGTAGGTCTTATTGTGGGGAAGAACATATCCAAAATTCATCTTTTTCGGACATGGGATCATCAAGAATCAATTTGTCTATCGTGCAATTCTAGTTGTAATGCCCTTCGTAGCAAATTAAAACAAATAGTGGCCTTCCCGAATTTTGATCGACCTCAAATTTGGACACAAGCTAGAAAACATTTGGAGGGAAAACATATCAAAAACTCAGCATAATCCAACGGTTGTAAGTTCAATTGTCAAGATTGTTGTACGCAAGTACGTTTCCTACGCGGGAACAAACTCTTTGTACCAAGCCAAGGATACCGAGTCCTTCCCGAACACCGATCGTCTCCATTGTTTTACAGAGTCTATAAGACTTATATTGGCAATACATATCCAAAATTCAGCACGATCCAACGGTTAGAACCTGACTTGTCGTACAAACAAGGGACATTGTCTACAACAAGTACCTTTCCTAAGCGGACACAAACTCTTCGTACCAATCAGAACGAAAGGGAACCTTCCCGTAATCCGATCGACCTGAAAGCTTTACACAATCTAGAAGAGTTCTATTCCCAACACATATCCAAAAATCAGGATGATCCAACGGTGGGAAGGTTTCGCGATAATTTCCAAGAGTCCTAGTTGCAATCTCTTTTCTTACTCTCCAAGTATTTTGACAACTATAAATAGACCCCCCATCCATTCATTATTTTGATCAACAATTAAGGGGATTTCGTGGTACACACCAAGAGACCCTTATTCTCTCCCCCAAGGAGGTTCAGGTATAATTTTCTCTCTCTTCTTTTATTTATTCGTCAGTTTTATAATTTATATTCTTGTCTGCATAATTTTTATCACTTGATAGCTTTTCAAAACCCTTTTTCAAATTGTTTTTCAAAACCAAAGGCGTATATAATAAACCCTAATCCAATTCCAAAATAGTATTATTACTTTCTTACTTTTTCAAAAGCCCGGATTAGCGGCATTGTTATACGAAGGAATCGATAATCGCTATATATCCAATCTAACTCATAGATTGCGGTGTGTATATGATAAACACTCGATTATGAGAGCACTACTGCCATCTATACTGGTTTAATCAATAGACTATTGTATACGATCGGTCAAGTCACCTCATATCATATCGAGTATAGGATTCCACATTGAATCAGTTTCCGAAAAGCCCAATACTTTACAAAATCACTTGTTTCATTGTATCTATTATTATCAAACTCTATTTTTTCAAATCACACACACACACTTATTTTTAAAATCATGGGCGAATTAGGAAACACATCGTTTTCATCCCAACCCTAAATCCCAATTTCTAAGGTAAGCACGAAAAGCTGTAAAGTAATAGCAATAACATGCAAGAGCTGAATTATAACACACGCATATCCTACTCAAAAGACCGAAAGGGTGAATTCGGTGCCTAACACCTTCCCGATTCGTAACTTTATCCCCGAACCTTCGAATCAACTGGTTTCGCATACATTGTGTATAAGAGGATATTTAGTCCATAAATACGTCTCTTTTACACAAACCTTTTTTGTTTGTTTAGTAAAACAAACTGGCGACTCTTATTCTTTTCAAAACCGATTTTCAAATCAACAACGGAATCGCCGCCCACGAGGACCGCCGGGCGTCGAGAACGCGGGTTCTCACAGTTTCCATCAATTTGGCCTCAGGCCAAGTCTAAGACAATCAAACAATGTATATGAGTTCCCAAATGCCCTCCCACTATGATTTAAAGACTTCATTTATTCAAAACATATTTATGTATTTGACCAGCATACTTACGGACTGGCTAGGTAAGTAGAAAATCTCATAAATATAGCTCATAGCTTAAAACATAACAACGAAACCACCCATATATGTAACTTTGTCCAAAACATACTTTAAATCCCATTTATGACATCATACATAAGCGTATCAAAGCTTAGCGTATATACTCATATGCGTACTTGAGGGTCCATACCAAACTTCCTTATAAATCATATCCAATTAGGGACTTTTGTCTAAGATTGTTATTGATGTCATATATGATGAAAATCTATCAAAAGTATCCAAAGAAATTGACCGAAGCCCATGCATATGCAACTTTGAGTAAAAAACCTAGGTTTGGATTGATTGAGATGAATAAGTTGTAATCGTAAGAAAATTATCAAAATACTATTGTTCCCACCTTAAGAGGGTCAATCCCTCGAAGTATTGCAGAAGAACTGAGCCGAAGAAGCACGGATACGAAAACCCCCAATTTAAGCTCCAAAAACCTAGCCATGGCAATCCAAAGAGGAAAGAGATAAAAGTGATGATGGTGATGTGTGATGATGATGATGATGATATGATGATGATTTGGTGTGAATAACAATCCTTGAGTGATCCCTCATTATCCCCTAGGATAGCCCCTCAATCGCTCTCTATGAGCTCTCAAAATAGTTGGTTCAAATGAGGAAGGAAGGAGAAGAAGATAATATATAAAAAATCTCGCCAGCTCGATGTAGACGACTCCTTACTATTATGGAATCGACTCCCTGAGGTAGTCGGCTCTCTCACTTCCATGTAGCCGACTCCGTAGCTTGATTTCTACATCCTTCAGTTTTTGGTTAATAGCTCGACTTCGCACCCACTTTTGGGGGATCAGGAATTGGAATTGGGTCTCGGACAAAACATAAAAGTTGTAGAGGTAATTGAGATGAAAAGTGGCCAAAAACAGGGACTCATTTGGAGTTCGGATGAAGAAGATATGGACTTCGAAATTAGGGTAAAAATCATTAATCGCGTAGGATCGAAACTTGTGATTTTTGAAACGATTTCCGTTCGAGCCACCCGAAACAACTTATGGTCATTATGACACACTTAAATATGTTAATATGACTTGTTGAAAGTTTTCCAACCATACCAACCTTTCCAGAACCCAATTTGGCTATCCGAAGCCAAATTATGTTTCATACACAACATGGGTCGTGATTTGCAAGAGATAAGGAAAACGGGTGTTACAATCTCCCCTCCTTAATAAATTATGTCCTTGAAATTCCTATAGGATAGCTATCATCCCAATGTACAAGTGGTTCTAAATCCCACATAGTTGCCATTCTTAAAGAGAAAAATACAATAGCAAGGAAATTTCGAGCTTAAGGATCAGAACAAAAGAATAAACTTATCAAATGATAAAGAAAATAGACCACATAACTATAGTTATCCAAGTCATTCTCTTTCACAAGCCACAACCTCTATAAGAGTTTCAATGAAAGGAGATATTGACAAAACACGAGCGCTTTTCACCAGCCGATACACATAAACAAAGTGGTGGAAGATAGAACTTTCCTTATACACCCTCTTTCTCTCACCCACTTATGGAGAAAAGCAACAATTTTGTCTTCACAACCCAATTTCTAATCACCATGTTCTTCAACTCGTTATAGGCACTGCACTCAGAATCCACCTCTTAATGGCTTAGAAGTTTCTAACTCAGAAACTTAGGATGATCATATTGCAATACGGGGTGATTGCAGTTCCGTAACAAAAGATTAAGTTGGTAATCCTCAAATAAGTTCTTAAGTGACAGTAAGTTTCAAATACAAAAGGGTTTCCAGTGTCTCATTACTCAGGAAGAGGTATTATCTTCACCAAATCATAGATTGACTGAGGTTCTAAAACTTAATAACTACGCGTATACACGGTATATGGGGTAACCCCTTTCTCCCAATTCGGTTAAGATAACTATGGTGTTATCCAGCCAATAGAAAAATAATTTTACTAGAGGTTAGAGTCACTGGACCAAAATCATTAACGTTTGAGTATGGAAATCAAATTCCGTACCTGCTTTGAAATTCTACTGGATTCCAATTCCATCCAATCGGGACTAGCAGATGAGGAGAAATGCATGGATCGATTTCCCAAAAGATGAATCTGACTAACTCACAAAATTCAGAATTCAAATTCTTAGAAGGTCGTTTCAAAATACAAGCAGTAATTATATTAACAAATGCATTCTTGCCCTGAATGTCTTCTCTTAGCCTAGACGAATTCCTGAACTGAGAATGAAATTTTCAGTGGACATCGAGTAAACTTTAGGCTAAGAGAATAGGCTCACAGAGAGCTTGCTAAATTATAGAGAATGCTTGAAGTCTCTAATCTGAAATACATGATCCCGTGATCACTTCATAATCATGACCCAACTATTCCGCTAGTAATCCAGGAGGTGGAGTATCGCAACTCACAGTCATGAATTAACTGACTTGGTATGAATATTGCATATTCGAACTGTAAGGATTTCCTATTAATGCATTTGCCATGCATAGCATTTCTAATAAAAGAAATTTATAGGATCTTACCTTGTCTTCCCTTAACAGGCAATAAACACATATCTCTGGAAAATCTGTTGGGGATTCCACTATACAAAGAGCAAAAGTGATACACTTATAGTATGCTAACATGATCTTAAAGAGAGTTCTACTCCTTCAAGGGTGAAATTCATGCCTGATAAAATGATCTAAATTGTCCCCCCCCCCCCCCGAACTAGAACAAGCTTTGACACATATAAAGGAAGAGAAATGGTGGTGCAAATAAGGTCTATTTATCAAGGTTAAGTCTTGTCTCCCCTCCTTAAAGGGTTTGCCCGTGATTAGTATCAATAAGGCTTGAATTTGGAGTACTGCTTCAAATCCTAAATTAGAATCAAGAAAGGGGATAGGGGGGTCTCAAGCTTGAAATGCTTACCTCATCAACATATGAATTCTTGAACGAGGTAGGAAAAATTCCCACCCGAACACTCATTCCGAACTTGAGGTATGATTTTTTGCTCCAAATCTCCTTTAATGAAAATTCGCTTTATTCTAGTATGCACGTCACTCTGGTGATTGTTTACATAGGAGGATGGGAATGATTTCTCGAAAAATGCTCATCTCGCGAGGCTAATCAATAAGGGTTAAGTAATGGTACAACTCGTGTCTCAAAGGTATATACCTCTCTGGTCTGAGGAGAGTTCAAAAACTGAGTTCACTAATTCGCCTTTGATATGCCATCACGCTATCTTTGTCAATTTTAACAACTCTCCTTCATAGGGGTGAACAGAAACATATTAAAGTTAAACGTGTACCCAAAGCTCCACTTAAAAATAACAAAGAGAAATGAAATAAAAGAGCATCGAGTTCTACTAAGGGTTCTATTCCTTTTGCCATGAGAGTTAGCTATCAGACAACACTTTTCCTCAGAATTACCAAATGAGTTCACTTTTAATCCTTTACAAGCCAATTTCTCAAGATTTAGATACACTATACTATCAACAAATGTGAGAAGCTTACAAAAGGAATAAATCACCCTAACCTGGAATCGACAAGTCATTAAGATTTTGTTGCGTTACTCTGATAGGTCCTCCTAATGAAAATGGAATAGAATTGTGCTTCAGACAGATTCGTTGTGGGTTCCTTAAACGGAAGGAAAGATGAGTCTGCAGCTAGTAAGAATGAGATGTTTTGCGAATTTCATGGAAGATCCTTTTCTATCACTTTAGGGAACAAGGCATAACACATCTTTACTAGAGACAAGGTTCACTAAACGGGTTTCTCGTTCCCAATTGAACTTACTCGGCTAACAAAATCAGAATTCGATTCTAACATAGCTATTCGACGCTTTTCTCTAGATAGGAACACCTTCTGCTGCCTATTCTCAAAAGAATATATATAAAGTATGTCTCACACCGGTATCTACCTTCTATCACAAGGAATACCACAACCAATATCCCTACGAGTTATCAGTACCCTTAAGAAGACTCAGACATTATCCACAGATTTCCTCTCTCTGTAACTTGACTTACAAGTTCGAACGCGGCCGTACAGATATAGAGGAACGATCATCCATGCACTATGTTCACCCCGTAAGAAATCGAAGAAGAAGCAATGGGGGTAAACACGAGGAATAGGACTTTAGCAGCCACTCTCCTATCGAGTATGGCACGTTCTAACTTCAGTCAGCAGTAGTGGACTGATGGTTTATTAAATAGTCAATCGTTGGCCGGTGGATGACTATAACATAATCATCAATCGCCTTTTTGCTCACATAGTGGCAGAACTAATCCCGATCACAAATCTCATATGTAAATACAGGTGTATAGAAGCCAATGACAGAGATAATTTACAAAAGAGGCCAAAATAATTAAGCTAAAACTTAGTGAATGGATGTAGCCAAGACAAGCCACATCTCCTTTCACAATTCTCTCATTTTCCAAATACCCTACCGGTAAAATCTTATTGCACGAGAGCGCATTAATCTTTCCGAAGAATACTATAACCGTCACACCCCTAATCTCGGATTACCCATAAATTCCCGAGGAAAACGTCAAACCTATAGCTCTAATACCAACTTGTAAACGCCCTGAAATCCACATTGAGGGATCATACTCCAGGACTCAGTTCACCACGGAGTCGTACACGACGACGGGTATTAAATGGTGAAACTTAGAATTTTATACCAAAAACATGTTCAAGTAATTAAATCATTTTATGAGAAAATCTGGCATGTGGAGTTTATTCATATAGTAAACCAAATCCTATCAAAATGTAATATAATCTTTTCCAATAAATACTCCACATTTAAGAAAGATCATATATACAAAGCCTCCAATGAGGTCCCAATACAAAATAAAATAGTTTTACAACAATGTTCTAACAGTACAACAACAATAAGATGTGCGACTTATAAGAAAATGGGAGTGAGCCAAACGGGCTTAGTGGAAACTATAAGGGTTGTATAAGAAAATAAGTTGAAAACCATGCATGCCATGCAATGCAATATAATGAAAGTAATTTTAGTTTATATGCTGCTCCTCTGTAATAAATCACCTCAGGGTAAAATACATTTCTTTTTGTATATACAACTGTAAAAACATACTTATATAGTACATTCCTGAATCAGCCAATGCAAGGAAACCTTTCGTGGAATATGTATATATAATGTCCCCAACCCAAAGCATAAGAAAAGCAAT